>CAUYQG010198460.1:0-36242 GCA_963574415.1 Tarsius wallacei | reverse complement strand
TTGCATGGCCTGCAGATGGTCACTTTCCATCCTCCCTTCTACGCTCATGCATATTCTCATTCTCTCTCACTCTCTCTGTCTCTCCTCTCTCTCTCTCTCTTTTTCTCAGAGCCCTCTTGCCTGAATCTAAGGGGAGTGTTCAAAGTATTACTAAGAAAAGATGCAGATTCAAAATTGTTCTCTTATAAGACTCTTGAGGCCGCACTCGGTGGCTCAGCCTGTAATCCTATGCCTTGGGAGGCCGAGGAGAGTGAATTGCCTGAGCCCATGGGTTCGAGACCTCATCTCTGCAATAAATAAAAAAATTAGCTGGGCATGGTAGCACGTGCCTGTAGTTCCAGCTACTTGGAAAGCTGAGGTGGAAGGATCCCCTGAGCCTAGCAGGTTAAGGCTGCGGTGCCACTGCCCTCCAGCCTGGGTGACAGAGCGAAACTCCAACTCAAAAAAAAAAAAAATAGTCACAATATACAACATAATGCAGGATATTTTTGTGCAGCTTGGTGCACAAAAATCATAAACATTGTTTGTCTTTTGGAAACAGAAATTAATGCTGTAATTCCAGTGCATTTGGGATGCTGAGGTGGGGGGATTGCTTGAGCCCAGGAGTTCAAGACCAGCCTGGACAACACAGAAATATCCTGTCTCTACAAAAAAACTTTAAAAGTTAGCCAAGCATGGTGGCACATGCCTGTAGATCCAACTACTTGGGAGACTGAGGCTGGAAGATTGCTTGAGCCCAGGAGTTTGATATTACAATGAGTTATGATTGTGCCACTGCACTCCAGCATGGGTAACAGGGCAAGACTCTGTCTCTAAAAACCAAACAAACAAAAATCACACACATAAATTAGAGTGAATTTTGCCTTTTGCCAAATAGTCTTGTGAAACTAAATGTTGGAAGTTACATGTATCCCTAATAAGTTGCACGTGTTATTTTAAGAACTTTGTAACACATACGGGCCAAGACCTATACATTCTTAAATCTTTTTCTGAGTTGCTGATAAAGATACCCGGTAGGGGCTGGGGAGGTGGCTCATGCCTGTAATCCCAGCACTTCGGGAGGCAGAAGTTAGAGGATTCCCTAAGCCCACAGGTTCAAGATCAGCCTGGGCAACATGGCAAGATCTTGTCTCTACAATAAATCAAAAAATTAGCCGGGCATGGTGACACATGCCTGTAGTTCCAGTTACTTAGAAGCCTGAAGTGGAAGGAGCCCCTGAGCCCAGAAGTTCAAGGCTGTGATGGCCATGAGCGTGCCACTGCATACCAGCCTGGGTGACAGAATGAGACTCAAAAAAAAAAAAAAGATATCCAGTAGGACAGTGCTGAGGACAGCCTCTGAACAGCCTTCAGGCTGACACCAACCAATTCATCTATACTCTTTGGGGAGAGTTGCCTGAGAAAATTCAATTTCTTCCTTGCAGACTATCAATGCATTCACATATTTCCTCCTTGACCATAAAACGATTTCAAGATGTGGCCAAACTATATGCTAAAAGATTATCCAGTCCTGGAAGCCTCTCAAAAAGAAAAAAGTTTAGTTTGGCAGGAAAAAATCTCTTCCACAAATACAAAACCCTTGATCCCTCATAGCTAAGCAGAAGGCAGGCAGAGTTGGACCTCCAAACGCAGGTCAGCTTGGCATATGGTGGACCAGACGCCTCTGAGAGGCGGTACCAAGATCAAAGAGGCTCAGGTAAGCAGAGAAATTCCCCAGGAAAGGAGACACTACCAGGTATCAATATCCCAAAGACCCTGGTCAAACCAAAAGTTCTTTTCAAGATAGCAACACTAATAAGAACAGAGTAAGTTGCTGTTTTTTATCTTAAGGAGTAAGTATGAAAAGAAGAAAGATTTGAGCATTACGTGTCTTCAACCATGGAAGTTCAGGAAGTAGCAATTTCCCCATAAACTCAACTCAGTGAAGTAAAACTCACTGTTATAAAGACAAGCCCTTCTGATTATAAGCCTGCCAATCATCTACCCTGCACTATCAGAAAAAGCAATCAACACTAGCATCAGGGTGAGACAAGTAGCAAAGGGGTTATGAATCAGTTATAGATAATAGCTTATGACAGAATATAGTGACACAATTAAATAATTTCAAAACAACAAATCAAAAAGTAGATTCTTCCTGAAATTGAGCTCTAAGGGGGAAAAACATAGACAAAAATATAATATAGAAGTTAGGTGCGGTGGCTCATGTCTATAATCCCAGCACTTTGGAAGGCAGAGGCAAGAGAGCTACCTGAGCCCAGTGGTTAAAGACCAGACTAGGCAACTAGGCGAGACCTCATCTGTACAATAAAAATATCAAAAACTTGGCTGAGCTTGGTGGTGTGCACCTGTAGTTCCAATAACTTGGAAAGCTGAGACAGAATGGTCACCTGAGCCCAGCAGTTTGAGGCTGCAGTGGCTGAGTGTGCCACTGCACTCCAGCCTGGGCAACAGAGTGAGACTCCCAACTCAATAAATAAATAAATATGCATATTTATATATATAAAATATAGTAAAATGTTTATGTGCTTATGCTAACTTACTAATGATCAGAAACTGTTTAAGATGTGTTAAATTAAAACCACAGCAAAAAAGATATAACTACCCCCAAGATTATTTTATTTTGGAAACCAACAAATTTTTAGAGATGTGAAAATTTATATTTTCCACACTTCGCAATTTTATCTAATTTTCCGACAGTGCAGCCAGAAGAGCTCTGTGAATGCACAATCAAGGCTACCAGTTTAGCCAGTCCAGGCCAACGTGGCTCCTTGTCTAGTGTGTGGCTCCCACATGCCAACCAAGTCCTGCTCTTCCTTTTGCCTCCTTGCACAATACATTCTCTTTGGCCCCTTGCAGAATTCCCGTTAAGTACTCCATGGAAAATAAACCATATAGTCCTTGTCCCTTTCTTTTCGTTTAACAGATAGTTTTGTCTATTCCTCTTTTTAAAATGTTAAAATAGGCCAGGCCCAGTGGCTCAGCCTGTAATACCAGCACTTTGGGAGGCCGATGTGAGTGGACTGCCTGAGCCCACGGGTTCGAAACCAGCCCGAGCAACTTGGCAAGACCTCGTCTCTACAATAAAACAAAAATTAGCTGAGTGTGGTAGTGAGCGCCTGTAGTTCCGGTTACTTGGAAAGCTGAGGCACAAAGATCGCAGGAGCACAGCAGGTTGATGCTGGGGTGGCCGTGAGTGAGACTCCAACCCAAAATAAATAAACATTAAACATTAGCAAAGTCTTTCATTACTTTTTCCTTATGACACAAAAATGATGACACATACTCTGGAATGATCTCACGTTCATATCATGTTGTTTTTCCATGAAGAAAACTAATGAGTAACTGGTGTGATTTTTTAACTTTAAATGTCTTAGAAGACATATCAAAATACCTTTCACAATAATCTTCAAAATAGATTCTTTATCTGGATATGTTAATATTTTAAAATTCCATATTCAACAGGCATCTTGGGGTGTTAAATGTTAAAATGGGGCCAGGTGCGGTGGCTCACATCTGTAATCCCAGCACTTTGGGAGAGGAGGCGAGAGGACTGCCTGAGCTCACAGATTCAAGACCAGTCTGGGCAACATGCTGAGACCTCGTCTTTACAATAAATCAAAAAATGAGCTGAGCATGGTGGTGCATGCTTGTTGTTCCAGCTACTTGGAAGGTTGAGGCGGAAGGATTACCCGAGCATAGCAGGTCGAGGCTGTGGTGGCTGTGAGTATGCCGCTGCACTCCAGCCTGGGCGACAGAGTAAGACTCCAACTCAAAAAATAAAAATCACTATTTCAAAGTAGATATCTGTACAACCATTTAAATGCTGTCCTCTTCCTCATGTTGAACAGATTACTGGATTACTGTTAGGAGGAAATCAAGACAAAGCACAGATCTCCCTCCTGAACATCTAGCTCAAAATCCCAACAGTCGCCCTTGCTCTCATCACACCTAAATTATTACTATACTTTAGCATATGCAGAGAAAAATGGTCCACAGATTTTGCTTTTAATAATGGTAACGCCAATGAATGCTTTCTTTACCTTCTTAGGGGTAAGTGGGATGGATGTACAATCTAAGATGTCTCCCAATAATCCCTCTGGTATTCATGTCCTTGTATTAACCCCTACTCTTGAGTGTGGGCAGCACCTGTGAACTCTAATAGAATATAGTAAAGGTGACTGTATGTCACTTTTGTGATTGTAGTATATAAGACTGTAATGCCTGTCTTATAGGTATTCTCTCTTGGTGTCTTAGTGAAACAAGCTGCTATGTTACAAGCTACTCTACAGAGAGACCCATGAGGCAAGGAACTGAGAATGCCAGGAAAAAGCCAAGTCCCTCAGTATGACAACCTGCAAAGACTGAATGCTGCCAGCAACCCAGTATGCCTGGAACCCTCCCCAGGAGAGCTTTCAGAAAAGACCACATCCCTGGCCAAGCCCTTGATTATAAACTTGCAGAGGACCCAACTAAGCTATGAACTCCTCACTCACAGAAGCCGTGAGAAAATAAGTGCATTGTTTTAGCTGCTATGCCTGTGATAATACTGTTACACAACAACAAATTAATAGAGCGGGACCCACAGCCCTCTCATTTTCTACATACTTGGGTAATGCTTTATATTTTTCTTTTTATAGTATACATACATTATTTCTATACTAAAAAAGGTTTTTAAACTGTTTTCAGAAACTTGGCTTAGAAATAAATGTCCAGTTTAATCTTCTGTATGCCCATTGCCAGTATTAAAAAACCTCACAACTAGATGGCTATGATAATATTCAGTCTGGCTGGCAATTCTCAGCCTGGCATTCAAGGCCCACATCAGTTTAAGGACCATCTCGCTTTTAAAATTCATTTCTCATTAATCCGCAATGAGCCTAAGCTCCTGCTCCAGCAACTGCTGGCCATAGCAACTGCTTCATGCTCTTGCAGTACACATCCCTGCTCAGCTTGTGCCCTTTCCCTACCTTCCTCCCTGGCTCAGACAAGTTTTCCCCTCTGTCCAGACCTAGCTCACTCCAGATTCAGGAAGGTATCCAGATGGCCCTGGATCTCAGGGACCACACGCCATCAACTCCTGACACACATGACTATCTGCTGCATTCACTACCAACATTTAGCATCTGCTCCTGGATTCCATTGTCATTTCTCCAGCCAGAGGAAAAGAGCCACTTCTTGTGTGGTCTTGTGGCTCTCAGCCCCAAGGTCAACACAGTTGGAATTCTCATCAGCAATGACACCTTGTGGCCCAGTAGTTTGATGACTTTTTGACATGTATTTCAAAAATATTTTTCAGGTCTGTGCTTTCTCATCTTTGAAGCAACAAAAAACAATCAAAGGGAAACATGAACAGATTTATTTTTATTTATTTATGGTTTTTGAGTTGGAATATGACTCTGTCACCCAGGTTGTAGTGCAATGGCACGCTCACAGCAACGCAGCCTCGGCCTGCTGGGCTCAGGAGATCCTTCCACCTCAGCCTTCCAAGTAGCTGGAACTACAGGCACATGCCACCTTCCCAGCTAATTTTTTGATTTACTGTAGAGATGAGGTCTCAACAAGTTGCCCAGGCTGGTCTCAAACCCATGGGCTCAGGCAATCCACTCACCTCAGCCTCCCAAAGTGCTGGGATTATAGGTGCGAGCCACCACGCCTGGCCAACATGAACAGATTTAAATGTCTCAGTCAAATTCTGAGAATAGAAAAATAAACAAAATGTCCACAAATGGAAAAGTTAAACAAATTATGGCAAGTCCACATTATGTATTTTTTTGCTTTTTTAGAGACAAGGTCTTGCTATGTCACCCAGGTCACCCAAGCTGGAGTGTAATGGCTGTTCAAAGGTGTGATCATAGCACGCTTTAGCCTTGAACTCCTGGGCTCAAGCGATCCTCCCACCTCAGCCTCCTGAGTAACTGGGACTACAAGCAGGTGCCACTGTTCCTGACTTAAATTATGTAATTCTAATCAGTCATTAAAAAGATTGAAGCATGCCAGGCATGGTGGCTCATGCCTGTAATCCCAGCACTTTGTGAGGAGGAGGCGAGAGGACTGCCTGAGCCCACGGGTTCAAGACCAGGCCGAGCAACAAGGCGAGACTTCGTCTCTGTAATAAATAAAAAAATTAGCTGGGTGGTACATGCCTGTACTTCCAGCTACTAGGAAGGCTGAGGCAGAAAGATGGCCTGAGTCCAGCAAGTCAAGGCTGCAGTGACCATGAGTGTGCCACTGTACTTCAGCCTGGGCAAACCAGAGTGAGACTCTGACTTGGAAAATAAAAAATGAATGAAGCAGTTCCATATTTACTAATACAGATAATCTCAAGATCTATATTAAGTGAAAACAGGAAGTTGCTAATATGATCCCATTTATGGTTATGGGTGAAAAAATATATTTGTTATAAAAATGCATAGAAAGGAAACCAGAAGGATAGAAGAACTATTGACAGTGATCATCCCTGGAGAGAGGCTTGAGACAGAAAGGAAGGTAGCAAGGAGGAACATATACATTGTCACATTTTATCTGCCTACTCCAGGAGCAATGAGCATACCTAGTACCCAGATCTTACCTTCTTAAATATAATTCTCCACTTAAAAGAAAACATGGCTTCTGGGAGAAATGATTCCAGGGCTAAGTGTGAAATGAGCTTGGAACAGATATATGCCAGAAAATTTTAAAAATGCTCAAAGAATGATAAACTTAGAAGCCAATTTGAAGGGCTCCACCGGCCAAATCTAGGACAGTATGAGTATTAAAATAAATAATGATAGGCTAGGTTGAGGTGTGGGGGGAAAAATAAACAAATAATGATAGAAACCGATTATAATCTACAGAAGGAAGCAAGAATCCATGTGGATATTAAAAAAAAAAAAAAACAAGGAAAGAAGGAAGAAAAGGAGGAAATAAGGAAAAGCTACTCCTTATAACAGAAAACGAGCTAATAAATGTTGAAGGAATGGTGAGAGTTAGAAATTACCACTTGGTACTTGCTTCAGCAGCACATATATTAAAACTGGAATGATACAGAGAAGATTAGCATGGCCCCTGTGCAAGGATGATATGCAAATTTGTGAAGCAGTCCATGTTTTTAAATTTAAAAAAAGAAAAAAGAAAAAGAAATCACCATTAGGCGGATACCAGGCAAGAAATATTAGTGAATGCCAAAATAATGGATGAAAGTTTGATGAGGAAACAAGACATTTACATAGTCTCAAAGGGTCTTCTCACAGGAAACATATTCATTATAAAAAAAAAATAGCTTTACAATAGAAAATGCTGGTAGGTACTGCCTTAGGTAAGTGATCAAAGTTAACATCACCAGTAAATGGGACAAACAGGTTATCATGTGCTTCCTGACAGAATGTACTTGAAAAGAATGTATTATTCATGTGGTATTTCTGCTAAAAGTGAATATCCTAAATCTAATTATGAGATTACATCAGAAAAACCCAAATTGAGGGACATCAAATTCTTCAGAAATGTCAAGGCCATGAAAAACAAAGACTGATGACCTATTTCAGATTAAAAGAGACAAAAGAAACATGACAATCGAATTCAATGTGTGCTCCTGCATTGGATCCTGACCAGAAATAAAAGAATTTTCTCCCCCCTTTTGCCATAAAAAACACTACTAGAACAATCGGAGAAGTTTAAAAGAGGTCCTAGATGGGCATGGTGGTTCACCACTATAATCCCAGCACTTTGGGATGCACAGGTGAGAGAATTGCCTGAGCCCAGGGGTTCGAAACCAGCCTAGGTAACTTGGTGAGACCTCATCTCTACAATAAATCAAAAAAAAATTAGCCAGGTATGGTGGTGTGCTCCTGTAGTTCCAGCTACTTGGAAGGCTAAGATGGAAGGATCGCCTGAGTCCAGCAGGTGGAAGCTGCAGTGGCTGTGAGCATGCCACTGCACTCCTACCTGGGTGACAGAGTGATACTCCAAACAACAACAACAAAAACAGGTCCTGATTTTGATCATTATATTGTGAAAATCTAAGAGACCATCCTTGCTTTCAGGAAATATACACTGAAGTATCTAGAGCTAAAGGACTATAACTTATTTTCAAACAATTTGAAAAATACATACAGTAAATTGTTAACAACTGGGGAATCCATATTCTCCAACCTAGAGAATGGTAAAAGATAATTATTTTGGCTATTTTTGTAACTTTTTTATAAATCTGAAATTATTTATTTTTTATTGTGTCTAATATTTTTTATTTTATTTTTGTAGAGACAGGGTCTTGCTATATTGCCCAGGTTGGTCTTGAACTCCTGGGCTCAAGCAATCCTCCTGTCTTGGCCTCCCAAAGTGCTAGGATTATAGACATGAGCCACCATATCAGGTTCTAAATCTGAAATTATTTCAAAATAAAAAGTTATATAAAAATATTCAGGGAAAAATGATATCTATATGCAAGAAAAATACTTTGAGGCCACAGAATATCTAAAGATTAAAATATCTGACCCTGCCAACACACAGTCCTGGTAAACATTTCAAGGCTATCCCCTAGAATGCAAATGTAGGCGTTTGGCCTCCACAAAAATCACTAAGCATTTATTCCACAAGGTGTCAGAGCTGCCCCAAGTGCCAGAGCTGGGTTTGGAACAGCTAGCTATCTTCTTCTGCTCTGAACTAGATGCGCTGCCTTCTGCACTCCTCCTGCTGCCCACCAACCTCCTTCATTCCAATTTCTCAGACAGTGATTCCATGTCAGTTTAGAAACTCCAGGATTGTAGCACCAGCTCAGGACAGCCATCACTAAACAGTGACTAATGCAGCACTCTGGCCTCCAGGGACCTGGTTAGAAGTTTATGATGATGGCCCTGCCCTATTCCCTGCTTACTTACATAATACATTCCTGGTGAATGCGTTCTCAACAAGCTTCCCTCTCCCCCAGCAATCTTTCTAGATATTCCTGTACCCATCTCTAATCCCTTGTTCCAAGAAAACACTACAAACACCATTAAGTTTCTAGATCAACACATTTTCTCCCCTCAAATTAAAGAATTCCAAAGGTACCACTTTGTACTGGAGAACTGACATCACTCGTACCTCACACTGCTACTCTACTAAGCCTCTTACTCTGAAACGCATTGCTTAATGAGCGCCACTATACCTGGCTGGTTTTGAAATTTATAGAAAAGGTCAGGAATGCAGTGGTAGTTTTGAATCACATACTGCGTAATGTACATAAAGGCAGGGACTCTGCTCATTTCATTTGATCTGTATAGCAACCAGTATCTCACCAGACAGAATTAGTTACTCAGCTGAAAGACGAGTTACATACTTTGCATTACTGACCATTAGGAAGTGTGCAACTCTGGCTAAGTCACTCCTTCTAGACAAATACTAGGCTCTTTATCTCTAAAACTATGAGACAAGAAAACAGAAATAACTTACATATCCTTTAGCAGGGGCTAAATAAATTATACAATATTCATACGCCAAAATAAATCCTATGTGATTGTGAAAGGAGATAGGAACATGGAGAATGGCAAGTCACTGAAGATGAGGGTATGAACCCATTACTGTGCTTTTTAAAAGCTGTGTGTATATGCATGTTTTATAAGCACAGAACAATGTCTGGATGAAACCACACACGAAATTATACAATGGCTCATTCAAGAGAGGCTACCTAAGAGAGAACTTTTCACTTCTTTTTACATTAGGTACTCGGTTTTAATTTTTACTAGCATACATTAGTTTTGAAAAAAAAATTTTTTTTTTGAGTCGGAGTTTTACTCTTGTCGCCCAGGCTGGAGTATAGTGGCACACTCATAGCCACTGGCTGGTCTCAGGCAATCCTTCTGCCTCAGCCTTCCAAGCAGTTGGAACTACAGGCACGCACCGTGACGCCTAGCTAAATTTTTTATTTATTGTAGAGATGAGGTCTCGCCACGCTGCCCAGGCTGGTCTTGAACTCGTGGACTCATGCAATCCTCTCACCTTTCCCTCCCAAAGTGCTGGGATTATAGGTATGAGACACCATGACCAGCCGGTTTTGAAATTTATAGAAAAGGTCAGGCATGGTGGCTCACACCCAAAATCCTTGTATTTTGGGAGGCCGAAGCAAAAGGATCGCTTGATTACAGGAGTTTAAAACTATCCTGGGCAACAGAGCGAGATCTCATCTCTACAAAAAGTAAAAAAATCAAAATTAGCTGGGCATGGTGGTGGCACATGGCTATAGTCCCAGCTATTCAGGAGGCTGAGGAGGGAGGATCACTTGAGCCCAGGAGTCCGAGGCTCTAGTGAAAAGAGATCCTTTTTTTTTTTCTGAGTTGGAGTCTCCCTCTGTTGCCCAGGCTCACACTCACGGCCACCCCAGCATCAACATGCTGGGCTCTGGTGATCCTTCCACCTCAGCCTTCCAAGTACCAGAACAATAGGCGTGTGCTACCATACCTGGCTAATTTTTGATTTATTGTAGAGAAGAGGTCTCGTCAAGTTGCCTAGGCTGGTCTCGAACCTGCAGACTCAGACAATCCACTCACCTTGGCCTCCCAAAGTGATGGGATTACAGGCTGAGCCACCGAGCCCAGCCTGATTGTTCTTAATAAATGTTTGATTATAAAAACTCAAATTTCATATAAAAACCAATATTTGGCTAGGCGAAATGGCTCATACCTGTAATCCCAGCGCTTTAGGAGGCCAAGGTAAGACAACTGTTTAAGTCCAAAAGCTCCAAACCAACCTAGAAAACATAGTGAGACCTCATCTCCACAAAAAATTAAAATAAATTGGCTAGCCGGGCTCGGTGGTTCAGCCTGTAATCCCGCACCTTGGGAGGCTGAGGTGAGTGGATTGCCTGAGCCCACAAGTTCGAGACCCGCCTGGGCAACTTGGCGAGACCTCATCTCTACAATAAATCAAAAAACTAGCCGGGTGTGGTAGTGCATGGCTGTAGTTCCAGTGCGCGGCTGTAGTTCCAGCTATTTGGAAGGCTGAGACAGAAGGATCGCCGGAGTCCAGCAGGTCGAGGTTGCAGTGGCTGGGAGCAGCCACTGCACTCCAGTCTGGGCGACAGAGTGAGACTCCAACTCAAAAAAATAAATAAATAAATAAAAATAAATAAAAAATAATAATAACAAATTGGCCAGTTGTAGTAGATTGTGCCTGCAGATTCAGCTACTCGGGAGGCTGAAGTGGAAGGACTGCCTGAACCCAGGAAGTTGAGGCTGCAGTTGGTCGTAACTGTGCCACTGCACTCCAGCCTGGGTGACAAAGTGAGATTCCGACTAAAAAAATTAAAATTAAAATTAAAAATACTAACCCTGAATTGTACCTAACATCTTTAAAATAAAAAATTAAATAAAAATAAATAAATAAATAAGTCGAGGCATGATAAGTCATGCCAGTAATCCTAGCACTTTGGAAGGTGAAGGCAGGAAGACTGCTTGAGCTCAGGAGTCCAAGACCAGGCTGGGAAACATAGCAAGACTTCATTTCTACAAAAAAAGTTAAAAAATTACCTAGGCATGTGGCACACCTGTAGTCCCAGCTGCTTGGGGGGAGTGAGGCAGGAGGACAGCCTAAGCCTAGAAGGTCGAGGCTATAGTAAGCTGTGATCATACCACTGCACTCCAGCCTAGACAACAAAGTGAGACACTGAATCCAAAAAAAAACACCCAAAAATCAACAACAACAACAACAAAAACCCAGCAAAATAAATTAATAGCAATTTAAGCCTAAAGCAAGGACAAAAAATAATAATGAGAGCAGAAATCACAGAAATCAAAAACAGAAAGTCAACAGAGGAAATTAACAAAGGTAAGAGCTGGCTGGGCTTGGTGGCTTATCCTGTAATCCCAGCACTTTGGGAGGCCAAGGCAAGTGGACTGCCAGCCCATGGGTTCAAGATCAGCCTGGGCAACTTGGCAAGACCTTGTCTCTACAATAAATTTTTAAAAATCAGCTGGGCGTGGTAGTGCGCACTTGTAGCTTTGGCTACTCGGAAGGCTGCGGCAGAAGGATTGCTGGAGTCTAGCAGGCTGACACTACGGTGGCCGTGAGTGTGCCACTATACTCCAGCCTGGCCAACAGAGTGAGACTCCAACTCAAGGAGAGAGACCTGGAAATTATTTTCAACAATTCAGAAAAAGTACCTTAAAAAAAAAATAATAAAGCAAATATGGTAAATTGCTAACCATTAGTGAATTTGGTTAAAGGTATATTCTTTGAACCATTGTTTTTCAACCTTTTTTATGACTCAGATTATTTCAAAATAAGAACTCCTGGACTCAGGCAATCCTCTCACCTTGGCCTCCCAAAGTACTGGGATTGCAGGCATGAGCCATTGTATTCAGCCTCATTTTCTTGGTCAAAATATAAAATGGGGTGGTTTTGTTGGATGGTGAATTGGCAATGCAATTTAGAATGTGAATTCTCTTGAATCCAGCAACACTCAAGAAAACATAACCTATAGGAATATTCACCAAGTTATCAAAAATATATGTTCAAGGAATTCTACTATATCATTACTCAATATACTGACTACTCAAAAACAATCTGAATGTCCATGAAGAGGGAAACTATTAAATATATAGTAGAACATTATTATTTAATTTCTGAGTTGGAATCTCACTCTGTCGCCCAGGTTGAAGTACAGTGGCATGCTCACGGCCCCTGCAGCCTTGACCTGCTGGGCTCAGACGATCCTTCTGCCTCAGCCTTCCAAGTAGCTGGAATTACAGGTGCGCGCTACCATACCCAGCTAATTTTTTTATTTATTGTAGGGACAAGGTCTCGCCAAGTTGCCCAGGCTAGTATGAAACCCCTGGGCTCAGACAATCCTCTCGCCTCAGCCTCCCAAAGTGCTGGGATTACAAGCTTGAGCCACCATGGCCAGCCAGAACATTCTTACCAGAGAAAACTTACTCAATCATTACAAGAATGAAGCAAATGTACTGAACATGGAAAGATCTTGATAAACACTGTAAAAATAAATGAGAGAAGAATAAACCTAAAATTATCCCAATTACATTAAAAATAATAAAAACTGTTTCCCTACCTATGTAAATACAGAGAAAAGAATCAGGAAAGATTACAAGCTAATAACAGAAGTGAACTCAGGGAAAAAAATACAATAGAGAAGGTCTCTTGCTTTCACGCCTAATATCTCCATATTGTCTGGATTTTATGATCAGCATATGTTATTCATATACTACTATTTTTTTTTTTAGAGATGATGTCTTGCCAAGTTGCCAAGGTTGGTCTCGAACCTGTGGGCTCAGGCAATCCTCTCACTTCAGACCTCCCGAAGTGCTGGGATTATAGGTGTGAGCCACTGCGCCTGGCCTCATACACTGCTTTTAAAACAGTAAAAATAAGAGCCTTATATATTCTTCATTTTAGAAGACAAAGATCAAGAACTATTCAAATTATTCATGGTCAGGACCATCCTGGACTCTGATCATTTACCACAAGCATATCATTACCAAAGCGAAGAATCTGTATTACCAATTATATTCAATAGCTTTCAATGCAACAAGTAATCACTATGTGAGAAAAAAAAAAATCTGTGTGTGTGGCCATAAATATATACAATCTCTTAAGGCTGTGTATTAACATAAGATGAAGGTTTCTCTTTCAGTAACAGAGTAGCTTATATTGTAACAACCACTCTGTACACAACCATTATATACTCTGCGGAAAAAAATATTTTAAAAAACGAATATTTGGCCAGGTGCAGTGGCTCACGCCTATAAACTGAGCAATTTGAGAAGCCAAGGTGAGAGGACTGCATGAGCCCACGAGTTTGAGACCAGCCTGGGCAACTTGGCGAGACCTCATCTCTACAATCAATTTTTAAAAATGCGCCAGGCGTGGTGGTACACTCCTATAGTTCAAGCCACTTGGAAGGTTGAGGCAGAAAGTTCACCTGAGCCCACAAGGTCGAGGTTGCGGTGGTCATAAGCGTGCCACTGCACTCCAGCCTGGGTGACAGGGTGAGGTTCCAACTAAAAAAAATAATAATAATAAGTAAAAAACAAATATTTAAGGGCACTGGAGAGCAACAAAACGAAGGCAGAGAAAGGTGAGGTGTCAAACATTTGGAATAAGGGAAGGGGAAAAAAGGTCACTATATGAGTTTCCCATTTTTTAAGACTTTTTGTCCAAAGGCAGGCCCCAATCAGGAGGACCAGATTGCTATAACTCAGAAAGAAACCTTTAGTCTTATTGGTTAAAGAAACCTAAGACAATATTCAGTGTACCTACAACAGCTGCAAAGAGAAAGGGAAAATCCTAAAAAAGAGAGCCGCAAGGCCACCCCAATATCTGCTTAAAAACTCTGTCTAAATCTCAGTCGATCACTAAAGGGAGAGCACTCCAAGCAACCCAAACGAAGGCGAAAAGATTGAATGAACAGAAATTTTTCAGTTACTGACCACTTTAAAAAGAAAATAATTTGGACTTTGAGTTCAGTCAAGCGAATTACCCTTTAAAAGTAAAGAAATCAGTAATCTTTAGAGGAATACAGCATACCCTAAACTCTATGACATTTCAGTCACAATGTCCAGGTTACAATACAAACATTAGGCATATGGAAAAAAGGGAAAATGTGGCCCATAGTCAACAAAAGAGTCAACCAATGGAAGGATCACTTGAGGTCACAAGGTTGAGACCATCCTGGGAAATATAGTGAGACTTCATCTCTACAAAAAATTTGTTTTTAAATTAGCTGGGCATGGTGGCACATGCCTGTAGTCCCAGCTACTCGAAAGGCTGAGGCAGAAGGATACCCTGAGCCTAGGAAGTCGAGGCTGCAGCAGCCACTAGTGTGCCACTACACTCCAGCCTGGGCTACAGAGAGAAACTTCCATACACACAAAAAAACGGCTATATCTTCTGTCTTACTGTCTTTAAAATACATATTTATTTAGAGTAAAAATTACAATACTATATCATAGATTTCACAGCATATGTACATGTAACTCATGTGACATCAACAACATGGGAGAGATTAATGGAACTAAGCCTTTTATACAGAGTTTTTTGGCCTTTTTTCTGATTTTTTTTTTTTTTTTTTAGTCAGAGCCTCACTCTGTTGCCTAGGCTGAAGTGCAATGGCATGTTCACAGCCACTGCAGCCTCAGTCCGTTGAGGTCAGGGGATGCTTCTGTCTCAGCCTTCCCAGTAGCTAGAACTACAGCCCTGTACCACCACACTTGGCTAATTTTTGTATTTATTGTAGAGACTAGGTTTCACCATGCTGCCCAGGATGGTCTTGAAACCAGGAACTCAGGCAATCCTCTCGCCTCTGCCTCCCAAACTGCTGGGATTACAGGCATGAGCCATCGTGCCTAGGCTTTCTGTTTTTATTTTTTAATTTATTTTTATGAGTTGGAGTCTTACCCTGTTGCCCAGCTAGAGTCCAATGGCAAGTTCACAGCCACTACAGCCTTGACCTGCTGGGCTCAGGTGATCCTACCGCCTCAGTTTTCCAAGTAGCTGGAACTACAGGCACACGCCACCACACTCGGCTAATTTTCTGGTTTATTGTAGAGGCGAGGTCTCACCAAATTGCCCAGGGTGGTCTTGAACCTGTGGGCTCAAGCAATCCTCTCTCTTCCGCCTCCCAAATTGCTGGGATTACAGGCGTTCAGGCACCATGCCCGGTTTATTTTTTTTAAAGACTAGTTGAATACAGTAATGAGAAAAGAATTTCACATAAAGAATTTCAATATTAGCCCTAAGTAAACTGTAAAGTTAAGGATATATATCATAATCCCTACAAAAGTCACTAAAATAATGCAATGAAATATAGCTAAAAGCTTGACTGGGCATGGTGGCTCAAGCCTGTAATACTAGCACTTTGCGAGGCCAAGGTGAGACATAATTTGAATTTAAAGACATAATTATGTTGAAAGAAAAGAGAAATACTGTCAGGCCCGCAGTGGCTCACGCCTGTAATCTCAACACTTTGGGAGGTGGAGACAAGAGGATTTCCTGAGCCCATGGGTTCGAGACCAGCCTGAGCAACTTGGAGAGACCTTTTCTCTACAATAAATCAAGAAAAATTAACTGGGTGTGGTAGAGCATGCCTGCAGTTCCAGCTACTTGAAAGGCTGAGGTGGAAGGATCGCTTGAACCTAACAGGTTGAAGCTGTGGTGGCTGTGAGTAAGCCACTGCACTCCAGCCTGGGCAAAAGAGTGAGACTCTGACTCAAAAAAGAAAAAAAAAAAAAGAGAAAACTAGGCATACCAGGCACACAATAAGCAAAAAAAGAAAGCTTGAGTACCTATGCTAACATCAGACCAAGTAGACTTCAAGTCAAAGACTATTATCAAACAGAGTGGTATTTCATATTATAAAGGGGCAATACATCAGAAAGATATAACAATTATTATAAATATGTATGTACCTAGTAACAGAATTTCAAAATACATGAAGCAAAAATGACAGAATTAAAGGGAGAAACAGGCACATCCATAGAGTTAAGAGATTTTAACAAACTTCTCTTGAAATTGATAGAAATACACAAGAAAAAAATCCCATAAAAATCAATGGAGATATTTACCAGGAAAACACCATCAACTACCTTGACCTAGTTGACAAACACAGAACAGACACACAATATGGTAGAACACATTGTTCTTTTCAAGTATATACAGAACATTCACCAAAACAGATCATATTATGCTGGGCCATAAAATAATTCTCAACAGGCCGGGCACAGTGGCTCACACCTATAATCCCAGCTCTTTGGGAGGCCAAGGTGAGAGAACTGCCTAAGCTCACGGGTTCAAGACCAGTCTGGGTAACTTGGCGAGACTTCATCTCTACAATAAATCAAAAAATTAGTTAGGCATGGTGGTGCTTGGCTATAGTTCAAGTTACTTGGAAGGTTGAGGTGGAAGAATGACCTGAGCCCAGCAGGGCGAGGCTGTGGTGACTGTGAGTCTGCCACTGCACTCCAGACTGGGTGACAAAGTAAGACGCCTACTCAAAAAAGAAAATTCTCAACAAATGAAAAAAGACTGAAATCCTATAGGGTATGCTCTCTGACCACAATGAAATTATATTAGAAATCAGTAACAGGCCGGGCTTGGTGGTTCAGCCTGTTATCCCAGTGCTTTGGGAGGTCGAGGTGACTGGATTGCCTGAGCCCACAGGTTGAGATCCACCTGGGCAACTTGGCAAGACCTCATCTCTACAATAAATCAAAAAATTAGCCAGACATGGTAGCATGCGCCTGTAGTTCTGGCTACTTGGAAGGCTGAGGCGGAAGGATCACAAGAGCCCAGCAGGTCGAGACTGTGGTGGCCAAGAGCGTGCCCACTGCCCTCCAGCCTGGGCAACAGAGTGAGACTCCAATTAAAAAAAAAAAAATGAAATCAGTAACAGGCCAGGCATGGTGGCTCACTCCTGTAATCCTAGCACTTTGGGAGCCAAGGTGAGAGGATTGTCTGAGCCCATGAGTTCGAGATCAGCCTGGGCAACTTGGCAAGACCTTGTCTCTACAATAAATCAAAAAATGAGCCGGGTGTGGTGGCTCACGCCTGTAGTTCCAGTTACTTGGAAGGCTAAGGCAGAAGGATTGCCTAAGTCCAGCAGGTTGAAGTTGTGGTGGCTGTGAGTGTGCTACTGCACTCCAGCCTGGGCAACGGAGTGAGACTCTGACTCAAAAAAAAGAAATCAGTAATAAGCTATTTATAAAAACCCCAAATACTTGTAAATGGAACAACATACTTCTAATTAACCCATGATCAACTAATGAATCAGGTATTTTTAAATGAATAAAAATTAAAATATCACATATCAAAATATGTAGGATGAAGCCAAGGCAATACTTAGCAGGAAATTTAAAACTTTAAATGTTTATATAACACAGGAAGAAGGATCCAAAATCAGTTACCTAAGGTTTTTAGAAAAAGTTGAAGAAAATGAGGCCAAGTGCAGTTGCTCATGCCTGTAATCCCAACACTTTGGGAGGCTGAGGGAAGTGGATTGCTTGAGCCCAGGAGTTCAAGACCAGCCTAGGCAACTCAGCGAGACCTCGTCCCTACAAAAAAAAAAAAAAGTTGAAGAAAATAATGAAAATCAAAACAAAAATCAATGACATTTTGAAAAGGCAAACAAAAGAGAAAATTAAAGCAAAAGGTTAGTTCTTTAAAACTATCAACAAAATTGATAAAGTCCTGGCCATACTAGCTAAGTAAAGAAGAGAGGGAACACAAATAACAAGTCAGATATGAAAGACACATAGCATTAAAATAACGGAGCATTACTAATAAAAGGTGAAAAAACATCATTAGAAAAGTCCATTTATTTATTTATTTATTTTTAGGTGTATTTATTTATTTATTTTTAGTTGAAGTCTCACTTCTTCACCCAGGCTGGAGGGCAGTGGCACACTCATGACCACCCTAGCGTCAACCTATCGGGATCCAGCGATTCCCCTGCCACACCCTTCCAAGGAGCCAGAACTACAGGTACACAGTACCATGCCCGACTAATTGTTTTATTGAAGAGACGAGGTCTTACCACGTTACCCAGGCTAGTCTCAAACCTGAGGGCTCAGGCAATTCTCTCACCTCGGCCTCCCAAAGTGCTGGGATTACAGGCTTGAGCCAAGTGCCAGACCAATTTTTTTTTTTTTTTGAGACAGAGTCTTGCTAAGGTAGAATACAGTGGCACAATCATAGCTTACTATAACCTGGATCTCCTGGGCTCCGGCAATCCTCCTGGCTCAGTCTCCTTAGTAGCTAGAATTAGAGGCACATGCCACCATGACTGGCTAATTTTTTTATTTTATGTAGAGATGTTACTTACTATGTTGCCCAAGCTGGTTCTGATTCTTGGGTTCAACATTTCTCCCACCTTGGCCTCCCAAAGTGCTGGGTTTATAGCCATGCCCAGCCAAGAAGTCAATTTGTTTGTTTGTTTGTTTGTTTTTTGAGTCAGAATCTTACTCTGTCACCAAGCTGGAGTGTAGTGGCACGCTCATGGCCACCGCAGCCTCGACCTGCTGAGCTCAGGTGATCCTTCCGCCTCAGCCATCCAAGTAGCTGGAATCACAGACGTATGCCACCATGTCCAGCTCATTTTTCTTGGTTTATTGTGAGGCAAGATCTCGCCAAATTGCCCAGGCTGGTCTCGAACCCCTGGGCTCAGCAATACTTGTGTCTCTGCCTCTCAAAGTGCTGGGACTACAGGCGTGAGCCACCGTGCCCTGCTTAATTTTTTTTTAAGTTTACAATCAAAGCAGAAGCAAAAGTATGTATAAGAAGAGGACTAATTTAACTCTAAATATGAACCTTCCACAGCAGAAATCTCTTGTAATTCAGCAAGAGGAGAAGCCGGTTCCGTTTTCATAGTGTTTTCTCCCATTGACTGACAATTCAACTCCAAGCCTGCAGCCCCCAATACATCCCCAAAGGAGAGGCAAGTCAGTGCAGATGAGACCTGGCCAGGTTCCGAAGGCAATCTCAACTGACCTAGAAGGAAAAAAAGAAAGCTTGGGAACACATACGTATTTAATCTGGGAACCCAAAGTCCCACAACAGTCTAAGAAAGCCAAGGACATTTTACAGGACGCCATTCATCTCAAAACAAATAAGAAAACATTCACAGGTTCCAGCACATATGGACTGGCCTGTGAGTATCTCAAAGAAAGAGGCTAAAGTGAAAAGAGGAAATGATAAAGTATAAATAAAAAGAGAGAGGAATGGAGTGAAATGGCACCAAAAAGGCAGGGCTCTTCAAGCAGCATACCTTCAACCCTAACAGTCAGCAGTATCTAAGCAAAACCAACCAAAACTACATCCAAAAAGTTTGTCTACTGATTGAATCATCAATAAAGACAATATATTATAAAAACACTGCAATCCATTCAATAGCTTGATTAAGACCACCTAATACGTGTGGAAGGCAGTACACCATGATTTAGATTGGTTCTTACTAAATAAGTACCAGACAGGCAAGACAATTCCAAAACAGACTTTGACTCACCTTCTTCAGATTCTTTAGTACTAGATGGTGTGTCTTGCAAAGGATCCGTAGTAATCAAATCTGATACAACCAAGTCAGGATCTAGAACCTCATGGGTCCCATTCGTAGACAGCCTGGAGGACCGTCTCCTGGATAAGTCTTTGTCAGTGTTGTCTGAGTAGTTTTTTGACTTTTCTTGGGCTATTAAACCATTAAGAGAGCTGTAGTCAAGAGACTAACAAGAAGAAATAACTCTGCTAGTACAGATTGCTGGGCTGGCTGCCTCTATAAGTGCTTTACAGAGAGACTTCAGGAATGTTAGACTAGTAATAAAAGGAAAAATCCTTTCCTAGTTTATAGTTTTAAGTAAGGGCAAACTTTCTCTACCAAAGTAGAATTTTGCTTCTTTAAAGATTCATAGACTGAAAATATATGCCAGACCACATCCGAATCTTGACAACTAAGTTCTATGTTGGGGATTCCCAATATAAAATCTATATACTAACTTCCAAAGTCAATAAGGTGTATAAGAGACTTACATAGAGCCATCACAAATCCTTTTTGGAGTCAACAGAGTATTTTTTTAAATCAATAAATAGTACTTTTACAGCTTCACTAAGCATATGAAATCCATTTCTTCCCCCAAGCCATTAAATTTCCAGTGAAATCCAAATCAAATGTAGTTTATAGATATGGAGATGATACCACTGAACCCAACATTAATACCGTTTGTGCTTTGGAATTTCTTTTTCTTCTAGCAAAAACTCCATCTGATCCCATTTATATTAGCTCATATGACCAAAGACAAGCTTTAAGCTTGTAAGTAATGGGGGGCAGAATGAATATAGAAGAGGATGGCACAAACAACATAAAATTCTAGTCATACATATGCAAACTGGAGACTCACATGAATTTTTGTCAAGCCGAGGACGTTTTAAAGGGACTTCACTTCCTTTTGATATTTTCCGCCTTCTCAATTCCAATGTTATCGGCTGTAAAGTTTGAGAGTTTGAATCCACAGCTACAATGTTTATAAAACCACACAAAAAAGAGACATGTAATTTCTTAGAGCCGAATCTCTCAATTTTATATATAAATAAAACATATATAGGTATACATATGAACATTACTGCATTTAAATAGACCTTCAAAGGGGCATGGGAAATGGTGATACCTTGCAGATCAACTTTCTGAATCTTTTTTTTGGGGGGGGGTTCTCCTATGACCCAGATATAGTTTTCTTTTTTTTATTTTTTTTGAGTTGGAGTCTCACTCTGTCATCCAGGCTGGACTGCACTGGCACGCTCCCGGCCACCGCAGCCTCAACCTGCTAGGCTCAGGTGATTCTTCCACCTCAGTCTTCCAAGTAGCCAGAACTACAGGCACACACTACCACGCACGACAATTTTTTTTTTTAATTTATTGTAGAGACGGGTCTTACCATGTTGCCCAGGCTGGTCTCCAACTGTGGGCTCAGGCAATCCTCTCGCCTCTACCTCCTAAAGTGCTGGGAGCCACCACGCCCGGCCAGCTACAGTTTTCAATCTTTACTTACTACATTAGTTATCTTGACATTGGTCCTAGTTTTGAGGGTCCAAAAAGAATGTCAACGTTTACATATTCTTAAAAACAATGCCAGAAAAATCTCAGAAGATTGTTATTAGACAGTCAATATTCTAGGCAAGGCTGCTGACATAATTTAGCAAACCCACCTCTGGCATAATCTAGCAGTGCAGACGCTAAACCCTTGGAAAGTACTCACTTTTTATTTTTAAACCTAACACTTAAGAAGCTCTCTCCCAATCAGCAAAGATGAAAATCCAAGGCAGGCAGAAGAAAGAAAAAAGGAAAAGAAACCAGGAAGTTGTAGCAGGAAGGCAGGGCTAAAGGGTCTCTGAGCAAGAGAAAAAGGGGGGGAGGGGGGGGAGTCAGGAGGAGGAAGGGAAGTAACTGGGAGGAGAAAAGCAAGAGAAGGGAGGAGGAACAAAAGGGGAAGGGAGAGAAAAGACTCATCTAAGACCATAGCTTCAGGTCTGCCATGTCCGAACAAAAGACAGGAATGAGCTTATCAAGAAGGCAAACCTGATGAGAATGCTGAGCTCCTTGGCTCTTCCTGTGTTCAATCTTCCCAGCATACCGACATTATAGTGTTCCAAATGGCAGGAACTTGGAGATTATACATATTCCAAATCAAACCCAAATACAAACAAGCATCTCTAATAGGTCCTGCTCCCTATCAGGTCTGTACAATCTAGGGTGCTCACAGCTCTACCAAGTCAATAAACTTGTTCCAAGCAATTTTTTAAGGGGATTTGAATGGTATATGGGATATCTGGCAAACACTTCTTACAGTAAGTCACCTGGGAAACTTGTTACTAATTCACATTCCCAGGTCCCCACCTGGACAGTCTGACTGGAGAAGACAGAGGCAAGACTGGAATCTGTTTCAACATATGCCTCAGGCAAGGATTAACAGTAAACTTAGAAAACACCCTCTCTATTAAATGTAATCTATCTGGTATAAATCCTATACTTATAAAAGCAATCAACTAAATGCCCTTTTTCTTATCTGAGTAAAGTCATAGGCTTTACAAGAACAGTCTGCAAACTGGGTACAACTAGGCCAGACAAGGTGGCTCAAGCCTGTAATCCCAGCACTTTGGGAGGCCAAGGCACAAGGATTGCCTGAGCTCAGGGTTTCGAGACCAGCCTGGGCAACTTGGTGAGACCTCATCCTTACAATAAAATCAAAAAATTAGCCAGGCAGGGTAACACATGCCTGTAGTTCCAGCTACTTGAAAGGTTGAGGCATAAGGATCACCTGAGCCAGCAGATCGAGGCTGCGGTGGCCAAGAAAGTGCCACTGCACTCCAGCCTGGGTGACAGAGTGAGACTCCAACTCAAAAAAAAAAAAAACTGGGCACAACTACGCCCCACACACTCGCCGAAGGTTATAAAACCAGAACATGAATAGCTAAATGGAAATCAGTTTCTTCTTTTCTTTTGAGACAGAGTCTCACTATGTTGCCAAGGCTACTTTTGAACTCCATGACTTAGTAATTACAAGCATGAGCCACAGCACCTTGCCAGGTAATCAGTTCTCACATATGAGGGGGGAACCCCCCAATATAAAATGTATTTTTTAAATTGTGTATTCTTACATGTTTAAACTTTAGTCACCTTCAAAGTACTCTCCGTTTGATGCAACACATCTATTGAGAAGCTTTTTCCACAACTCAAAACACTTTCTGAACTCGTCAATTTTGATGCCTTCTAGTGCTTCTGTGATTTTTTGTTTCACCTCTTCCACATGGGAAAAATTTTCCCCTTCAAGGACTTTTTCCATCAGGGAAACAAAAAAGTCACTAGGAGCGAAATCAGGTGAATAGAGAGGGTGGAACACAAAGGTCATGCTATTTCTTTAGTCAAAAACTGCTGAATACTGAGCATGGTGTGGGCAGGTACACTCGTAAGTCACCCACTATGCAATGGGCAAACACAATATAACAATCTCCAAAAAAAAAAAAAAATCAGTGAAGCTGAACACAGACTCTCACTGGTACACTGATGCTGATGGGTTCCTAGAACACTTACCTAGTGGGGGAATCCTGTACTACAAGGGGCCTGTTCTCCAAAAGATAATTCCAGGTTTTTGTTGCCCCCCCGCTTTGGTAAACTGTTTCCTAAAGTAAGCTGAGGACTCCTGAGATTTCTACCAGTCTGCATTTCCCACCACTCCTTGTGTAATTGCCCTTCTTCCACATTTCATAAAAAGGCCTGCCTCTCATTCATCCCACTTCTTAATGTCTTTGTCTGAAGGTTTCCCAACAGGGCTTCCTTATTCTAACCTAAGAGCAGTTTGCAACTAGCGCCATTCTCAATGCACAGAGCTCAATCCATTACAGATTAAGGATGCCTTGGCCATTCTCTTCTGGAACCCCACTGAAAAAGCCAGTAAATTTAAGGCCAGCTATCCAATAGAAAAAATACTGAGAGTACAAGCCACAAGTAATTTTAAATTTTTTAGTAGTGATAAAGTTTTTTTAAATAAAATTAATTTTAAGAATACATTTATTTAATCCAGTACACCTAAACACATTTCAAGGAGTAATCATTTTTTTTAATTTTTTTATTTTTTTGAGTTGGAGTCTTACTCTGTCGCTCAGGCTGGAGTGTAGTGGCATACTCATGGCCATCGTAGCCTCAACCTGCTGGGCTCAGGCAATCCTCTGACTCAGCCTTCCAAGTAGCTGCAACTACGGGCATGCACCAACACGCCCAGCTAATTTTTAAATTTATTTTAGAGATGCGGTCTCGCCATGTCGCCCAGGCTGGTCTCAAACCTGATGGCTCAGGCAACCCTCTAGCCTCCGCCTCCCAAAGTGCTGGGATTACAGGCATGAGCCACCACACCCAGCAAGTAATCAATATTTTAATAGTTAGTGAGATATTTTACTTTGTTGTGTGCTAAGTGTTCAAAATCCAGTACTTATTTTATATCTACAAACATATCTAAATTCATATTTGTCACATTTCAAGTACTCAATAGCCACATGTAGCTAGTGGTTACCATACTGACAAGTGTAGGTCTGGGCCCTATTTAGGCCTAGGGATAATTCCAGCATGCTCAGCTCTTGAGGACAAAACCTCTCACTGATGGGGAAGTCCCTTATTTCATCTGGGGACAAATCAATACTCTAATTTCTATTTTAAAATTAGAACTCAGGCAACTCCCTCGGGTCCACTCCCACTGTGGGAGCTTTTCTGTTCTCTCAATAAATCCTGCTTTAAAAATAAAAAAATTAGAACTCAGATGTGAGAAGGTTGTCTACATGGAGCAAGTACTAATGTACTTATGTAAAGTAAACTAAAACGTCTGCCCAAAGGAATTAATTCTGATACATATAGTAGCCTGGTTTGACAGGACTAGCTTTGCATTCTATGCTGCTAGGAAACAATAAAAAAGTTAACTCTGTACTTCCAGTTTTTGTTCTTTTTTTTTAAGTTGGGGATCTCGCTCTGTTGCCCAGGTTGAAGTATAGTGGCACAATCACAGCTCACCACAGCCTCAACCTCCTGGGCTCACACCATCCTTCCACCTCAGCCACCCAAGCAGCTAGGACTACAAAGGCACAACACCATACCTAGGTAATTTTTTAATTTTTCTGTGGAGACAAGGTCTTGCTATGTTGTCTAGGGAGACCTCTGACACCTGCGCTCAAGTAATTCACTCACCTCGGAATCCCAATGCTCTGGGAATAAAGGCATGAGCCACTGCACCCAGCCCTTCCAGTTTTGATGAAAATATGTCATTATACGTGTGTGTGTGTGTGTGTGTGTGTGTGTGTGTGTGTGTGTGTCTGAGACACACTATGTGACCAGGCTGACCTTGAACTCCAGGGCTCAAGCAACCTTCCACCTTAGCCTCTCAAGCAGCTGGGATTACAAGTGCATGCTACCATGCCTGGCCTTCACATTACATTTCTTTCTTTCTTTCTTTCTTTCATTCATTCACTCATTCGAGTCTGGGTCTCACTCTGTCACCCAGGCTGGAGGGCAGTAGCACTATCACAGCTCACTGCACTTTGTTATGGCGATCCTTCCACCTCAGTCTCCTGAGTAGCTGGGCTACAGGCGGGCTACCGTGCCTGGTTAATTATTTTTTTTTTTTTGGTAGAGATGAAGTCTCACTATGTTGCTCTGGCTGGTCTCAAACTCCTGGGCTCAAGCAATCCTCCTGCCTCGGCCTCCCAAAGTGCTGAGAGCCACTGTGCCTGGCCTATATTTTAAATATATCCATTGCAGCTTTTTTTTGAGTTGGAGTTTCACTCTGTCACCCAGGTTAGAGGGCAGTGGCATGCTCCCAGGAACTGCAGCCTCGACCTGCTAAGCTCAGACAATCCTTCCACTTCAGCCTTCCAAGTAGCCAGAACTACAGGCATACACCACCACACCCAGCTATTTTTTTGACTTATTGTAAAGACGAGGTCTCACCATGTTGCCCAGGCTGGTCTCAAACCTATGGGCTCAGGCAATCCTCTCGCCTCAGACTCCCAATGTGCTAGGATTATAGGCTTGAGTCACGGTGCCCGGCTCATTGCAGCTATTTAAACTTATGAGAAAAAAACACATATTGCTCTCATATGTGCTAGGAGATTCATAATTTTTCAATATTTATGTAGGGAATACACTATCAAGAATGTCTCAGTCGGACATGATAACTCACACATATAATCCCAGCACTTTGGGAGACTGATGTAAGAGGACTGCCTGAGCCCAGGGGTTCGAGATCACCCTGAGCAACTTGGCGAGACCTCATCTCTACAGTAAATCAAAAAATTAGCCAGGCATGGTGGTCCATGCCTGTAGTTCCAGCTACTTGGAAGGCTGAGGTGGAAGGATCTCGCCATGTTCCTCAGGTTGGTCTTGAACCCCCAGGCTCAGGCAATCCTCTTGCCTTGGCCTCCCAAAGTGCTGGGATTACAGGCTGAGCCACCTCACCAGGCCCTAAGAATTCTCTTTTAAATGTTTATTTATTGGGCTTGGTGTGGTGGCTCACACCTATAATCCCAGCACTGTGGGAGACTGAGGTGAGAGGATTGCCTGAACCCTTGGGCTCCAAGGTGAGAGCTCATCTCTACAATAAATCAAAAAATTAGCTGGGCATGGTAACGCGTGCCTGTAGTTCCAGTTACTTGGAAGGCTGAGGTGGAAGAATCGTCTGAGCCCAGCAGGTCAAGGCTGCAGTGGCTGTGAGTGTGCCACTGCACTCCAGGATGGGCGACAGAGTGAGACTCCAACTCAAAAACAAAAAAAAGAAAAAAGAATGCCACATATTTAATCATGGGCAGGCTCAGTCTAGAGACCCTAGGGTGCTCTTCATACCACTGAATTGATCTGGAGAGTGTTTGGCTTAGGAGGAAACCAGGGTTTCTTTCATTCTTGGTTATTCTAAAAAAATTTCAATTTCAGCTTTTTAAAATAACCATGTACTCTTCCCTAAATCTATACCCGCTAAACTTGACTCTTACCAATTAGCCATCTCAACTCTTTAGGTGAACTGTGAAAACTTCCAATCAATAATCACTCCTGCCAGACAGTGATACACCCTATAATCCCAGCACTGTGGGAAGTGGAGGAGGCAGGACTGTCTGAGCCCAGGGGTTTGATACCAGTCTGGGCAAATTGGTGAGCCCTCAGCTCTATAATAAATCAAAAAATTAGCTGGGGATGGTAAAGCATGCCAATAGTCTCAGCTGCCTTTGGAAGACTGAGGCAGAAGTTTTATCTGAGCCATTTTTTTTTAAATTTAAAAACAAATCACTCTCCAGAGAGTTCAATTTCAAAATGCACCCATGCCTCCCTGCCAGCTCCAGTGTTCCTTTCTCTCAGCCTCCTTGAGACATCCATACCTGTTTATTTCTCCTTCCCTCTTTCATGTCTGTCCCATTAAAATTCTATTTCCTAGCCTGGGCAAGGTGGCTCACGCCCATAATCCCAGCACTTTGGGAGGCCAAGGCAAGAGGACTGCCTGAGCTCACGAGTTCGAGACCAGCCTGGGCAACTCGGTGAGAACCCCATCTCTACAATAAATCAAAATATCAGCCGGGCATGGTGGCATATGCCTGTAGTTCCAGCTACTTGGAAGGCTGAAGCAGAAGGACCACCTGAGACCAGCAGATCAAGGCTGTGGTGGCTGGGAGCATACCACTGCCCTCTGACTGGGGTGAAAGAGTGAGACTCCTACTCAAAAAAAAACAACAAAAAAACTTTATTTCCTGGTCCCAAACTCTACTAACCTTACTTAAACTGAGATTATGTGAACAGGCCTTAGATTAGGTTTCACCATATAAACTGTAACATCTAGTGGACAGCTAACTACTTCCCCAGAAGCTCAGTCAGGAACACGCTTCACAACATATGCTCACTTGGATACATGCGTCACTTAAATTCAGCTCCATAGACACAAGTTGTTTCCAGATCACAAGACAATTCAAAATCAGTCACAAAAATGAAGGACTGAGGTACAGAAGCTACAAAGAACCACAAAGGGCCACAGAAGAACACTCTAGCACTATCCACTGCAGAGCCCACTTGGGAAACTCACCAGCTGGAGCTATGGAAGGGGGTCTGCCTCGTTTTCTTTTTGGCTCCCTCAAGTTTTCTTGTGGATTCTTCACAATGTCATTTTCAGGTTTCTTATCCACTTGGGCATCTCCAGAATACTCCCTATCATTTTCTGAAATGTTCTCCTTATCTTCCTTCTCGTTCTTGGGAAGACTTTTCTCTGACACCTTTCCCTTTTCAGAACAGATTAACTTTCCTTCCTTATCAGGCTGCTTAAGTCGTTTTTCTGTCTTTAAGGCTTTGTCTTCTTTGTCTTTCTTCACGTTGACCGTAGCTTTTCTCTGCTCTTTAAACTTCTCTCGTTTATCAGGCAATGAAGACAGACTTTTGTGATCTGTTTCTTTAGGCCTAGCATTACTCACAATATTCTAAAATGAGCAAAATAACAATGAAACACTTTGTGATTACTTGCAAATACAAAACTAAGAGGTTTTTTTTGCAAATTTATAAAGACAAATTAAAAGATGACATATGTCCAATTACATAATGGAAAGCACCACTGAAATATTCATCTGAACTAAGATTTGAGAACTGATACTAAACTTGAAGAAAACTGTCATGTTCAACTCCTTCTGAGACAGAGCAATCTTCCTTAGAATAAGTCACTAGACAAAAAATATTGGAAAGCAATCTGACAGAAATGTTCGAAGACAATGCCTCTGTGCTCTGTCCTTTTTAATTCCAGCATGACTATACTGACCCAAGGCTATTCAGAGGTCTGATTCAGCTTGCCAGTGTATGGTAATGCCATGTGTAGAACAAAAAATCCAAATTGGAAACTGGAGGCTGAAAAAGAAAACTGTAAAGACTGTCCAACCCAGAAATAGGGTCTCCGTTTTCTCTACAGGTAAAAGCTGAGCTCAGTCCAACAAGTCATCTACTGTGTTCTTGAGATAATCAATGGATAATTTTGTTCATTGGAAGAATATACTGTTTTTTGATTACTTTGTTCCTAAATTACTTTCTTTAAAATCATCCTAAAAATCTTATGTCCTAGTGTGACTGTCTCATAATAAAGCCAGCTCTATATGTATCTCTCTTCCAAGACCTCAAGAGAATAGCAGAGACCACCATGTCATGTTCATACTAGGTCTGCTTCGTTTTCTTTTTGGCTCCCTCAAGTTTTCTGTTTTTGTCAGAAACATGAAGAAGTAACTAAATACTCAATGTATAAAAGTCTAGTTTATTCAATAAATTAGAAAACAATAAGAAAATTTTTTTTCAAGTCACAAAAATTATTCTGAAAGCAGTCAGGCTTGAGAACAGGTACTCTTAGTAATGGTCAACAGAAATATAAATCACAATCACCCTTCTGCAGGGGGGAATGTTGGCAATTTGGGTCAAAAGACTTAAAACTTACAACACAAAGGGTACCTGGTCCAACTACCAAGGGGAGTGAGGGTCAGCTAGAAGCCCAAACTTCACCTGCATGCAGCCTATTTATGTAGTAAATCCTCACTTATACCCCAAAACTCTAAAATAAATAATTTTTAAAAAAAGACTTAAAAGTTTTGACCCTGAACTAGAATGAATTCCTAGAAACAGAATTTGGTGACAGAATAATCAGACTTACACACCCAGATTTACACATATCCTTAAGGACCATTTGGGAATTGGTCACACAAAGTATACTTACATTCATATTATACAATAATACATAGCCAATAAAGTCATATTCTCAGAGTACTAAGGAAGTTGTAAAAATGTTATTTTGTAAAAAGAAAAGAGCAAGTTATAGAACAGTAATATACCATGTCACCAATTTTGAAAAGAAACAAATACATATACACACAACACACACACACACACACACACACACACACACACACACATTTAACGAATACACAGGACATACAAAGTATACCAAAATGTTCAGAACAATTATGTCTGGAGAATCGGATTACAGAACTTTAACTTTCTTTGTGCTTTTCTGTACTTTTCAAATTTTCTACAGCAAACATGTATTATAACTGTTGCTAAAATATACACCATCAAAACATTTAGGGCATTGCAGTCCTACAGTAAAAAAAAAAAAATTCAGTCTATTCTAATACTATATGAAAAAAACCTTTAAAATTGCCCATGAGCCGGACTCGGTGGCTCAGCCTGAAATCCCACGCCTTGGGAGGCTGAGGCGAGTGGATTGCCTGAGCCCGTGGGTTCGAGACCCGCCTGGGCAACTTGGTGAGACCTTATCTCTACAATAAATCAAAAAATTAGCCGGGTGTGGTAGCGCGCGCCTGTAGTTCCAGCTACTTGGAAGGCTGAGGTGGAAGGATCGCCGGAGTCCAGCAGGTCAAGGCTGCGGTGGCCGGGAGCGGCCACTGCACTCCAGTCTGGATGACAGAGTGAGACTCCAACTCAAAAAAATAAATAAATAAATAAATAAATAAATAATAAAGTTGCCCATGAATGCTATCTTTAGCCAAACTACCCTCTTGATTAAAAAAAAAAAAAAAAAAAAAAGGCTGGGTGTGGTGGCTCACACCTATAATCCCAGCACTTTGGGAGGCAGAGACCAGAGGACTGTCTGAGCCCAGGGATTCAAGACCACCCTGGGAAACTTGGTGAGACCTCATCTCTACAATAAATCAGAAAATTTGCTGGGTGTGATGGCACACGCCTCAAGTCCCAGCTACTTGGAGGGCTGAGGTGGAAAGATCGCCTGAGTCCAGCAGGTCGAGGCTGCAGTGGCCATGAACATGACACTGCATTCCAACCTGGAGGACGGAGTGAGACTCCAACTCAAAAAAAAAAAAAAAAAAAAATTCAGGCGCTATGAGCCTATGCTTGAAGGCCTACCAGGACTAAGGTGAGATGCTCAGAGACCACTGGAAATTGAGAACTGAAGCAGTGCACCCAGAAATCCTCACCAGGTAAGGCACCACCTCCAAGTCAAAGCACTGAGTACTACCAGCCAACTCATTAAGTAGAGCAGAGTCAACAGTTGAGTATTTGTTATCTGGAGCCCTGAACTTCATTTGGGAAGACTCTGGATATAATTTGTCAATTCTGGACAAATTTTTAATTCAGTCCTCTGTCTATATTACTTCATTCCACAAACCTAATACAAAACTTGCCAAATTTAAGGCCAAAATCATGTTATAGAGTACTGTGTGGTTCCTTAGGTGCCTGAGAAGCAAAAATGATCACAGAGAAAGCATCATTAGGACCAAGCTTTATAATTTTGTCAATTCTCTGAAGAGGAAAACCAGCAAAGGCAAAATTTATTTATTTATTTCATTTTTTATTTTTTATTTTTTGAGTTGGAGTCTCACTCTGTGACCCAGACTGGAGTGCAGTGGCACGCACATGGCCATGCAGTCTCGACCTGTCGGACTCAGGTGATCCTTCCACCTCAGTCTTCCAGGTACCTGGAACAATAGGCACCGTGCCTAGCCCAAAAATATTCTTAGGGCTACCTTAAAGGCATCATGTATCATGTATCACAATCCTTTGAAACTGACAAGTGCAAGAATGTATTAAAATCTGTGAAACCGGGTGCAGCAGCTCACGCCTGTAATCCCAATACTTTGAGAGGCAGAAGCAAAAGGACTGCCTGAACCCAGAGATTTGAGACAAGCCTGAGCAACTTGGCAAGACGTCATCTCTACAATAAATCAAAAAATTAGCCAGGCATGGTGAAAGGCTAAGGGGAAAGGATCGCCTGAGTCTAGCAGGTCAAGGTTGTGGTGGCCATGAGCATGCCATCGCACTCCAGCCTGGACTGCAGAGTGAGACTCCAACTAAAAAAAAAAAAAATCTGTGACAAGCTAGCACAGTGGCTGACGTCTATAATCCCAGCACTTTGGGAGGCAGAGGCAAGAGGATTGCCTGAGCCCAGGGGTTTGAGACCAGCCAGGACAATGTGAGACTTCATCTCTACAATAAGTTTAAAAAAAATAAAGTTAGCTAGGCTCGGTGGCTCAGCCTGTAATCCCGCGATTTGGGAGGCTGAGGTGAGTGGATTGCCTAAGCCCTTGGGTTCGAGACCCGCCTGGGCAACTTGGCGAGACCTCATCTCTACAGTAAATCAAAAATCAGCTGGGCATGGTAGCGCAGGCCTGTAATTCTGGCTACTTGGAAGGCTGAGGCGGAAGGATCGCCGGAGTCCAGCAGGTCGAGGCTGCAGTGGCCGGGAAAAATAAATAAATAAATAAAGTTATCTGGGCTTGGTGACATGCACCTGTAGTTCCAGCTACTTGGAAAGCCAAACCCGTAGGCCGAAGCTGCGGTGGCCATGAGCATGCCACTGCACTCCAGGATGGGTGACAGAGTGAGACTCCAACTCAAAAAAAAAAAAAGAAAAAAGAAAAAAAAAATCTGTAACAAGTAGAAGCATTGGATCATCACAGGAAAAGGCACAACCAAATATTGTCACATCAACCACTACCCAAAGAGGTGAATACCCCATTATAATAACCATCTGAGGGCCAGGCTCAGTGGCTCAGCCTGTAATCCCACACTTTGGGAGGCCAGGGTGAGTGAATTGCCTGAGCCCGCGGGTTTGAGACCCGCCTGGGCAACTTGGCAAAACCTCATCTCTACAATAAATCAAAAAAAAATTAGCCGGACGTGGTAGCGCGCACCTGTATTTCCAGCTACTTAGAAGGCTGAGGCGGAAGGATCGCCGTAGCCCAGCAGATCGAGGCTGCGGTGGCTGGGAGCGTGCCACTGCACTCTAGTCTGGGCGACGGAGTCAGACTCCAACTCAAAAACAAAAAAAGTTCTTTAGGAATGGGCTTCGACTCTTTTAGCCCAGCTCAGTGGCTCAGCCTGTAATCCCACGCTTGGGAGGCTGAGGTGAGTGGACTGCCTGAGCCCGTGGTTCTAGACCCACCTGGGCAACTTGACGAGACCTCATCTCTACAATAAATCAAAAAAAATTAGCCGGGAGTGGTAGCGCGTGCCTGTAGTTCCAGCTACTTGGAAGGCGGAGGCAGAAGGATTGCCGGAGTCCAGCAGGTCGAGGCTGCGGTGGCCAAAAACGGCCACTGCACTCCAGTCTGGGTGACAGAGTGAAACTCCAACTCAAAAAATAATAATAATAACTGTATAGATATGGGCCGTGATATGTTATGAGGTCGATACATAAGTTCGTAGTGTTTGTTTTTGACACAGCAACACTGTGGTGTTGGGAGTTTACCATTTGTCATTTGGAGTGACAATGTTCTGAATCACCTTGCATTTTGCAGATTTGAAGAAAGTTAATGCTATTTGTGAGAAAAGAAGATGGAGTGTCAAGTGGAAAAAAATGAACACTTCCAACATATTCTTCTCTCTGAGCTTAACAGAGGAGTAAAGGCAGTGGAGGCAGCTCAAAACATCTATGTTGTGTGCAGAGAAAATGCCAGTGGGAAAAGCACAGCAAGGAAATAGTTTTGTCGTTTGAAAGAGAGCCACTTTGACCTGAGTGATTCTCCACATTCAGGAAGATCATCAGGCTTTGAGGAAGACCGTTTATACACTTTGATCCATGAAGATCTACGTCAGTCAACCCAAGAATTGGCAAATGAACTGTGAGCAGTCAACCACTGTGCAACATTTGTATTCCACAGGCAAGCAAAAAATGTTATGAACTTATGCATCAACCCAATACATTGCTTAAGCTGTCTCAACAGCTAAAAATAGTAACAAAGAATATTAAGAACACCAATATCCAAATTTTGATCTCCACTTTCCCCTCAACTATTTAATTAAAACATAAGCATGAGAAAGACAAGGGGGAAAAATCATGAGAAAGTAAGCACACTTCTAGAATGTCCTTATATATGCAAATCATATTTCTAGTACCAAAATTCAGGCCCCATGTTCAGGCAAGTACATGTATGGTGATTGGGACAGCAGGATACCAAATTCTTAAACCACACACATCTAGTTGCCAAATCTGAACCAAATGGTAGCTATGTCAACCACCAATTCATGGTCCTAAGGTAAAGGACAAAGGTAGCCAAAGAGAAAACATGTTCACAGTCTCCTCAAGTGATTCAACAAGTATCCTATAATAGGTAACAGCTCTGGGGGCAGCACACAGAGAGAAGGAAGAAAAATATTAATCAAATATATATATATATATATTTGAGTTGGAATCTCATTCTGTCACCCAGGCTGGAGTGCAGTGGCAGGCTCATGGACACTGCAGCTTTGACCTGCTGGGCTCAGGTGATCCTTCTACCTCAGCCTTCCAAGTAGCTGAAACTACAAGCCATGTGCCACCATGCCTGGCTAATTTTTTTTTTTTTATTGTAGAGATGAGGTCTCGCCAAGTTACCCAGGCTGGTCTCGAACCCATAGGCTCAGGTAATTCTCTCACCTTGGCCTCCCAAAGTGCTGGGATTATAGGCGTGAGCCACCCCACCCGGCCTTAACCAAACATTTTTGAGGAAAGATCAGGAAAATAGATAACAGATAATGGTATCTAAGTATTTGGCACTTTTGGAACAAAAAAATCTCTGTTAAAAAGAAATAACAAAGAGAGACAAATATTTACAACTTCTGAAAACTTATGTATTAATTTCTGGTGAAATTGTGTCAGATGGAGGAAACAGAGTGGCCATCATAAAAAAATGAAATGTCTTTATCTGAGAAAACAAATAATGTTAGCATTATTTATAATACAAAGCACAAAACCACATTTCTCACCTGATCTTTGGAAAAAGCTTTGACATGAATATGTTTGACAGTCTGAACTACTCCATCATAAAATTTCACAGTGTAAGTACCTAAAATTCAAGAAGATATGATTTTAACTCACAATTTCATGAAAGCAGCAACTTTTTAAAGTATAAACACAAGTGAGCTCCAACTACATAATAAACTATGGGGGTTAAAAAATTATTTAAGAATCACATTCAGTCTTACTTATATCCAAGATAACAGTATGCTTGCCTTTATTGCCTAGTCAAGATTACCTTGTAATCTTTTTACCTTTGTAAATCAAAATTCATTTTTTTAAAAACCCTCATTTTTATAATGCTTCATTAAAATTTTTAAAACTTGCACTTAATTTAGGCCAAGAACAACAAGAAATAAAACAGCTAATGTGAGGGAAATGCATATTCATGTATACATTTTTGTAATTAAGTCTTTAATGTTCTGGGACTGGGGACAGTAATATCTTTTATTTTTTTAGTTGGGTCTCACTCTGTTGCGCAGGCTGGAGGGCAGTGGCACAATCATGGCTCACTGCAGCCTTGACCTCCTGGGCCCAGGCGATCCTTCCACCTCATGTCCTGCTAATTTTATTTTTTTGTAGAGTCAAGGTCTCACTACGTTGCCTAGGCTGGTCTCAAATTCCTGAGCTCAAGCAATACTTCCGCCTTGGTTCCCAAAGTGCTGGGAACACAACCATGAGCCAACTACACTCAGCCTGGGAACAGTAATATATTTTAAAGGTTAAAAGGAACACAATTGTTCTGCTAAAGGTATTGTGTTTCTAGAGACCACAGTAATCTCAAAAGCCATATGAATTATCTTCATGTTACAATATTTTAAAATAGAGACTTGGCTAAAACACTACATGCTGCCCACTATTTTGTCAGGTTTTTCCCATTAGAAAAAAATTGTGGGCAACCCCCTCGGGTCCCCTCCCACTGTGGGAATTTTTCTGTCCTCTTAATAAATCCAGCTTTCAAAAAAAAAAAAGAAAAAAAATTGTTTAAATAAGGTTCCCTCCCTGCTGTAAAAGAAAAAAAAACTGAAGCTGGAAACTCAAGTAATCTCACATTCCCAAATAAGGCATCCAACTACAGAAGTCTCATCAGTTGCACCCAAATCAAGACCTTCAAACTTTTGCATCTTAGAACCCATTCACGCCCTCCCCAGTTTTGTCCCAGAGATTTAAAATACAAATCAGACCAGACACAGTGGCTCACACTAGTAATCCCAGCACTTTGGAGGTTGAGGTAGGAGGATCGTTTGAGCCCAGAAGTTCAAAGACTAGCTTGGGAACATGGCAAGACCCCCACCTCTATTTAAAAAAAAAAAAAAAAGCCAGGCTCGGTGGCTCAGCCTGTAATCCCGCGCCTTGAGAGGCTGAGGTGAGTGGATTGCTTTAGCCCGCGGGTTCGAGACCCACCTGGGCAACTTGGCGAGACCTCATCTCTACAATAAATCAAAAATTAGCCGGGCGTGGTAGTGTGCGCCTGTAGTTCCAGCTACTTGGAAGGCTGAGGCG
>CAUYQG010198456.1:0-30004 GCA_963574415.1 Tarsius wallacei | reverse complement strand
GGCCTTTATGGAGGGGCGGGGCCCTCATCGGAAGTCTTTTGGTTGGAGGGTGGCTCCTGGTGCTGGAGGAACCTCCTGGAGGTGGGCTGACAGAGGTGGGGCTGCAGGACCAGAAGGTGGCCCTGCTTCATCTCAGAAGATCTAGCATCTGAGAGAAAAGCGGGCCTGTGGAGGTGGGGGTGTGGCCTCTCAGAGGAGGTGGAGCTTGTGCTGCAAGTTCCCTTGCAGAAGGGGCAGTCCTTGTCTCTGGGGACCCTCTGAGAGCCTTTGCAGGAGAAGAGCGCTTGTGAGGTAGAGTGCTGGGTCTGCATATCAATGCGGACAAGCAGTCCTGGTTTAGCTGAAGCTGGACGTGGCCAGCAGTGTGGAAGGGGCGTGTTCAATTGGAGAGGCCCAAGGCCTAGCAGGAATGGTCCCTCGGACCGGTGGGTCTTATGGATGGGGAGGAGTTTAACCGGCAGTAAAGTGTAAGCCCCAGCGAGGGTTACTGGCCAACACTAGGTGCAAGCTAATAATATAAAGTGCTGGGCTTTGGGTTTGTTAACTCATTCGTTCCTCAAACCACCTCTATGATGTAGGAATTCTTCATATCCCCATTCGGGGGAAATGAGACCCAGAGGGGTTAAGAAACTTACCTAAGGTCACAGAACTAGCAAATGGCAGAGGTGAGACTCACACCCAGGCAGTCTGGCTCCCAGATTTTGTCAGCTTAATCACTTCTCGACACTACTCCTCATTGGAGGGGAGGGGTCTACATCAAGAAAGGTGCACTGTGCTTGTGTGGCTACATTTGACCCAATTATGGATGAAACTTACCTGATAGTGTCATTTGGTGACTTCTAGCAGAACAGGACTGGGTGTGCACAGGAGGGGTGGTTGCCTCTACCATCTGGACAAGGTGGTTGCAGGGCATGCAGAGTGGACATGGTCCTAAGCTCAGTAGAGGGTCCATTCCTAGTGGGCCATTAGGGGGTGTGGCTTGGAAAGGGAGTAGCCTGGAGCAGAGGTCCTTTTTTTTGTTTGTTTGTTTGTTTTTTTGAGTCAGAGTCTCACTCTGTCGCCCAGGCTGGAGTGCAGTGGAACTCTCACAGCCACCACAGCCTCGACCTGCTGGGCTCAGGTGATCCTTCCACCTCAGCCTTTCAAGTAACTGAACCTACAGGTGCCAATCACCATATCCAGCTTTTTTTTCTTTTCTTTCTTTTTTTTTTTTTTAATTGTAGAGACAAGTTCTCACCAAGTGAGCCACCATGCCCAGCTTGGAACTTTGCACCCTTTGAAGACAACTCCCAGCCGAGCGCGGTGACTCAAGCCTGTAATCCCAGCACTTTGGGAGGCCTAGGTGAGAGGATTGCCTGAGCCCAGTTGTTCAAGACCAGCCTGGGCAACTTGGTGAGACCTCATCTCTACAATAAATCGAAAAATAAGCCAGACATGGTAGCGCACACCTGTAGTTCCAACTACTTGGAAGGCTGAAGTGGAAGGATGGCTGGAACCCAGCAGGTTGACGCAGGGGTGGCCATGAGCATGCCACTGCACTCCAGCCTGGGTGACAGAGTGAGACTCTGACTCAAAAAAACAAACAAACAAACAAAAACTCCCAACGCCCTTCCAGGCGATACCCTCAGCCCCTGGTAACTAAAAGAAACTATCACCATCTCATGAGTTCAACCTTTTTAGATTCCACATAGAAGAAAGATCATGTGGTACTTTTGTTTCTTTCCCTGGTTTATTTCACTTAGCATAACATTGAGGTAGGAATGATTTTACTTATGAGAAAACTACAGTATAAAGAAATTAAGTAATGTAGCCACAATCGTGACTAATAAATAATTCAGTTTAGATCTAGACCTAGGTCTGATGATCTCTAATTCATTTTTTTTATTTTTAGTTTAAAAAATTTTTTTAAGTTCTATTTTGTTTTTAATGGGCACATGAAAATTGAACATATTTACAGAGTCTGTTGTGATGTTTTGATACATATATTGTGTAATGATCAAATCATGATCATTAGCATATCCATCAATTGAAACATCCCCTCTGAGTCTTTTCTTTTTAAAGAGTACTATCACAAAATGTACAGTGTTTTTTGAAGGGCAAAAAGTGTTCCAGAGCTTCCATTAATGTTTTAATAGCTTGTTAAATTTTAGTGCCAACAGTGGATACAGTAGCTGGTTCTCCTGCCTGTTTCCTTTGAGCCAACTGAAAGATCTGGAGATAAAGGAACATGCCTGTGTTACTAGTGACTCTGGGGTTCCGTACTACAGGCAAGACCCACTCTACCTGACGCTCTAGACCAGAACTTGTTAAATAGAACTTTCTGGGGTGATGGGAATGTTCTATAATTTGCAACAGTCAATGCAATAGTCATTAGCCACATGTGAAATATGGGTAGGGTGATTGAGAGACTAAATTTTTAACTTAAAAAAATTTTAATAACAAATACTAGACATTGCAACTCTAGGTAGGCGGTGCTCAAACTTTTGTATACATGAGGTTCATGTTAAAACACAAATTACTGGGCCTTTCCTACAGAGTTTCTGATTCAGATGATCTGGGTTGAGACCTGAGAATTTGCATTTTTAACAAGTTCCAGGTGATACTGAAGTTATTGATCCAGGGGCTACACTTTGAGAAACACAATTCCCAGCTAAGTGGGCTTTTTGTAGGATTTGGATATCAATAGTTACATTTGTAACAAGTACAATAGATTCCATTGGGAAAGAATAGAAGTTCCCCCTTAGTTAAATGGATTACATGCAGTAAAATAATTTTTTTTCAATTTTTTATTTTAAAGATGTGGAGTACAATTCAGGATTAGGGATACAAATGTTCATTATGCAGGTACCCTTGTTGATAAGGTGTGTCCCCCACCTCCCCTGGCAGTTTCTCACTACTGCCAATCCCTTTCTTATAGTATTATAATTGTTGAAGGTCTGCCTATGAGTGAGAACATGTGGTACTCAGTTCTTTGTTTCTGTGATAGATCACTTAATAAAAATAATTTTTAAAAATACTGTTCCACACTGTATAGGGCTCAAAGAGCAGGTTCCAGTGCCTTGACAGTGCCATTCTATTCATTCTGTAACTGAAGACCAGCCCTGTTTTTCTTACCTTTTAAGTGAATCAGACTTGAATCTTGGTTGGTTCTTTATAGATCCATCTTTTTTATTCACAATAGTAAAAAGAACAACTCAATCTAAAATATTTCCATTATGAGAATTGTTTTGGGAAATAGTTTACCCATGGGAACAGCTTATAACTAAATTAAAATATACCCCTACTGCCCAAAGCCTAGAATCTTCTGCTAGTTTTAAATCAAGCCTGGGGTAATATGGATGGATGGGTGGATGGGTAGAAATTTAGAAATAGGGGACCATAAGTTCTGGTTTACTGAGGTAGTCCTTGTGCCTGTTGTCGTCTGTAATTATTAATCGTACTCCCTTGTATTCTCAAAAAACACTTATTTAGGGTGATAAATAATATGATCACTCTACTTTGAAAATATAAGGAAGATTAAAAGAAGAGAGTTTTTCATCCCATGTTAGAATTGCCAAGATACTCATTTACTTTCCTGTGTATCATCTCCTAAGACAATTTTTCTTCTTGAGTACCACTTTTTAACTTTGAGATGCATCTTTTCTTCCTTCATATACATGATTTTCTTACTCTATACATTTTTTAAAACGTTGCATATCTGGGTTTCACTCCTTATTTGGCTATTCGAGGTGGCCTTTGTTTGCCTTTTAATAATCACCTGTATTCATCTGTCAATATTTAATTGATATTACTTATCCCAAAATGTCTATAGAAAGTCAATTTTTTGTTTTCAATCCTAGATCTCTGTTCCCGTTCCTCCAGCCTGGTGGTCACCCTATGGCTTCTGCTAGGCAATCTATTTCCTTTGCTGGCTGGATTTCTTCTGTGTGTGTGGCACTAGAAATGGAAAAGTGAATCTTCAAGCTATTCCTTTATGTCGTGTTCCTGTAAACAAAGCACAAAATATGGGTGAGTGCCAACCTATGAAGATGGCAAAAATGGCATTCCTGATGCTGGCTTGGAAGTGTTGACCACAATCAGACCTTGAAGCAGAGTTTCACAGCAGTCACTCCTCATTGGCAACCCAGCCACCTCAGAGCTTGACGAAGGAGAAGGAATTACAAATCATCAAGTCTCTTTCAGGGTGATAATTTTCCTGAAGTTTCCCTTTGAAAATGGGATACTTGGTGGAATTTTCAGAATGATTACATACCTCAGCACTTCTATTAACCTAAAGCAATGGGAAAGTTTATCATCAGTACTGCAGTAACTTAATAGCTAATTATTAGAAGATTACAAGTTGTACCTGGGCTCGATGGCTCATGCCTATCATCCCAGCACCTTCAGAGGCAGAGGCAAGAGGATAGTCTGAGTCCAGGAGTTCAAGACCAGCTAACAACTTGGTGAGACATCGTCTCTACAATAAATTAAAAAAAAATAAGCCAGGCATGGTGGCGCATGCCTGTGGTTCTAGCTGCTGTGGAAGACTAAGGCGGAAGGATCATCTAAGCCTAGCATGCCAAGGCTGTGGTAGCCATGAGCGTGCCACTGCCCTCCAGCCTGGCAACAGAGTAAGACTCTTACAAGTTGTAGATCTTGTCCTCAAAAGTGTAAATTGTCCTTTGGTTTCTATAGTACCATTATACCTATTTTAAATATAATGGTTTGTATGGGGTCAGGGAGGACCCCAAAAAAAGCAGAATTATTTTTTGGAGGGCAAATCCCTTGTAGTACAGGCTTCCTCGCTAGGTAAGTGTTCTGGGAACCGATTGGCATCAGTGTACCAGCTGGTATTGTTGTAAGAGGCTGTGTTCAGCTTCAGTGAAATTGTTTTTGGAGATTCTTTAAACGCCTTTGCCCATTTCATGACGGGTGATTTACCAGCTTATCTGCCCACACTGCACTGAATGTTCAGCAGTTTTTGACCAAAAATAGCATGATCCCTATGTCCCACCCTCCTTATTCCCCCAGTCTTGCCCTGATCAACTTTATTTCTCTAGGTGGAAAAAAAGTCCAAAAGGGAAACATTTTGCCAATGTAGAGGGTGTGACACAAAAAGTGGCAGAAGCACTAAAAAGCATCAAAATTGATGAGTTTTAAAAGTGTTTAGGCTGGGCGTGGTGGCTCACGCCTGTAATCCCAACACTTTGGGAGGCAGTGGCAAGAGGATTGCCTGAGCCCATGGGTTTGAAACCAGCCTAGGCATCATCTCTACAATAAACCAAAAAATTAGCCAGGTGTGGTGGCACATGACTGTAGTTCTAGGTACTTGGAAGGCTGAGGCTGAAGGATCACCTGAGCCCGGCAGGTCAAGGCCACGGTGGCCGGGAGTGTGCCACTGCACTCCAGCCTGGGCAACAGCGTGAGTCTCTGACTCACCTTCAAGATACTCTCTATTTGATGCAATATATATATCTATCAAGATGCTCTTCCCACTGCTCAAAACAGGTTTGGAGCATATATATATATTGCATCAAATAGAGAGTAACTTGAAGGTGACTGGAGTTTAAACAGGTAAGCTAAATACACAATTTTTTATAAATAGCTTCTGGGTTTTTTTTAGTCCTCCCTCATATACGGTACACTTAAATCATTCTCCCATTGTTTGTTCAAGAGGTTTTTTTAAAAATTATGTTTTGTTAGCTCTTATGATTTAACCATGCTTCCCTTTTTGCCAGCTGTGTGGCAGTTTACTGCTGAACTGTTGTCAGTATGTTGATAACCTTCTGCACTCACAGTTCTTCAGAGCTTGGTTTCCAGCTATATTCTCCATTAGTTTAATAATGACTTGAAAAGTATGGAAGCCAACAGAGTAAAATGCTGTGCGCTGTAAAAACACTGAAGACATGCAAACAGAAGAAAACATAACTGTATGTTTTTCAGATAATAGTTATGACAACTGTAATCCAGCAGAAGCAGAACTTTTTTTTTTTTTGACCAGTGAAGATAAAAAGAAATTCTAAGACCGCGCACAGTGGCTCAAGCCTATAATCCCAGAACTTTGGGAGGCTGAGGCAAGAGGATTGCCTGAGCCCGCAGGTTCAAGATCAGCCAGTGCAACATGGTGAGACCTCGTTTCTACATTAAATCACAAAATTAGCCAGGCGTGGTAGCATGTGCCTGTAGTTTCGGCTACTTGGAAGGCTGAGGCAGAAGGATTGCCTGAGCCCAGCAGGTCGAGGCTGCGGTAGCTGTGAGCATGCCACTGCACCCCAGCCTGGGCGACAGAGTGAGACTCTAACTCAAAAAAAAAAAAAAAAAAATTCTAGTATAGCCAGGTATATGCAGTTATTTTTTAAGCAGGCTAAGGAATTGTTACAGAAGAATTTCTAATATCTGAAAATTATTTTATATGTAAGAAGAAAAATATAAGTTAAAACAAGATGGTCTGAATTGTTTACTACTAGCAAAATGTAGGTTTGGTGTAGGGTCTATCCAAGAGATTCTACTGTACCATGTAGTAAAGGCTCAGTCTGTAGAAGCTAGAAGATTGCCTTTGCTTTAAATGTCCTTTACCTCCTGCATTTGACATTCTTCCTCTTGCTGCATAGATTCTGGTCCCCAGTAACAATTGTACTCTGGACCAGAGCTTACTAGCCCCATTTAGTAATTCCAGTTGGAAATTTGTTCATGTTGGGTGATGCCCAGTTTTCCTCTCTTAAGTGAATGAAGTCCTATGGCATCATAAACACAACCCTTGGACAAGCTCCCTCCTTTCTTCCCTTCTTCCCTTCCTTTCACTCAGCAATAGTTGAGTCCTCTGTTTAAGAAATTGTGCTAAGTGAGCAAACCAGTATAATTTCTAAGGATTAATTCCAACTCTTTGGCACTTGAGCCAAACAACAGCCCCAACATAAAGGAAAGTCACTTTTTTCCAATGCATAAATTTAAAGTATGTATTTGCATGCAGTTTTAAATTGGAGGTATTTGTCATCGCAAAAAGCTGGGAGTCTCAAACATAGTCAACTTTAGCTAAAGAAAAGATAATAGAGGTTGGGCATTCCTAATCCAAAAATTTGACATCCAAAATGCTCCAAAATCGGAAACTTTTTGAGCAGCAACGTGATGCCACAAGTGGAAAATTCCACCCTTAATTACTCAACATAAACTTTGTTTCATACACAAAATTACTTAAAATATTGTATAAAATTACCTTTAGGCAATGTGTATAAGGCATATATGAAACAGAAATGAATTTCATGTTTAGCCTTGGGTACCATCTCCAAGATATCTCATTGTGAAAATGCAAAGATTCCAAAATCCAAACCAACCTGAAATTTGAAAGATGACTGGTTCCAAGCATTTCAATAAGGATACTCAACTTGTAGTAATGGTCTGCAGGCCAGTCCTTTTCTGCCTGTGTCATACATACTTTAAATTGTGCAAGAACAGAGAAGAGTAAAGAGTATATTTTTAAGGAAACTTATATTCATCTAAACTTATATACGTGTTACGATTATGAATCATCCTGCAAAGTTGTATAAAGAATGTTACCAAAAATCCAGTGATCAATAATATATTTGAGATTCACAGTGATAGGTTCAACTATATTTTGACTGTTGTGCAGTGATACCATTTAGGTAGTATTGTTTCTGAGCATGGTGCTTTTTATACTTGAAATATATTTTTGCTTTATTTTTTATTGATATAATTATATTTGCACTAATGAATTTCTGGAGAAAATATTATAGATGACATTTTTGTATATATATTTATTAAGCTTGGACTCTGGTAGCCCAGTGTTTTTTCTGCACAAATATGAAACTTGATAAAGTTTGATATCACCCTTCCTCTTCTGTAAAGCTTGAACTTGGTTACTCATCACTGACAGTGTACCCAACAAGATTTAGAAAGACACTGAACCTGTAAGAAATTTTTTAAGAGGCACCTTTTAGTCACAGAATATGACAGTAAAGCAAAGACTTTAAAAATCTGACATGTCAATGCAGATTTATTGGTATGGAATTCAGCTGTGAACAGAAGAATTTGAACTGGCCTGTTGGTTTCCTGTGTTAGGTTTTGCCCTTCATGTTGGCAAAGATAAAACCAGGTCGCAGTGTAGGAGAGACTGAACAGGCTGCAGCCGTGGTGGAGTGAGGTGGAGCAGGGAAGGAGAATGGAGAGCAGTTGACTTGGGGACAGTGGACTGGAGTCCCTTCCTGACCCAAAAAAGGTCAAGTGCTTATAAAAATGGACTACCTCGATTTTTAGTTCAGAATTTGTTTCATTTTTGATCGTTTTAAGGTCCCAATAGTCAAAAATATCAAGTGAATTTGTCTCAGGTTTTCAAGAACAGAATTTACAGGAAGGAAGCAAAAGCCATGTCAGTATCCTTAAGCTGACAGCTTTAAAGAAACTGGCAAGCAATTAAGTAGTCCTAATGTAGATCCCACAAATACTCTCCTGAAAAACCTCTTTTTTCCTTGCTTCTTAAAATCAGTAACCCTTACATTTTTCCTATAGGATACTTATTTTTGTTAAGACCAAATAGACATTCAAAAAATGTTATAAATTATGCTTAAAATTAGTTTTCAGCCTATATGAGCCTAAGAGTCTATCAATATTTGAAGTTGAAACATAATTTTATGAGGTTTAAATAGTTTTAGGAAGATGAATAAATTAGTATATCAGACTATTCTATAAAATTATATCAACGTTCTCCTCAATATTAGAAGACTTACTGATCAAGACCATCTGTAAAATGACTAGATGATCTCTCAGAATCCTAGCTCATAACAACAACAATAATAATGATAATGTGATTAATACCATTCAGAATTGCTAGGTCTCTGCTGGCTCTGATCCATCTCCTGGAGCATACCACCTTGCGTGTCGTGTTCATTACAGTGTCTTATGCTCCATGCCTTACCCCTGTCCTGTCCTTGGACGCTGAATGGACTGAGAAGAGCCTGTCTCAGACCGGGGTTGAGTAGTCCTGGCAGGAGGAGATGAATTTTACTCACAGCCTCACAGACCCATATGGACTCGAGTCATTCCCACCATGTCCTTGCAGCCTGAGAGGACTAACATATTTACTAGTCTGTGCTACTCATTCTGAAGAAAGAACTTACCTGAAAGGAAAACAATGTTTTGACACATTGGGTCAGGGTTGGGGAGGGAGTGATGAATTATTTTCTTTTATGTTTACATTTTTAATAAGTAAAATAGAAGATTTAAGAACTAATCTTCATGTATGGCATTGAACTTTAAGTGTAATAGATTCCTTAGGAAAACACAACTTGAATAAAAACGGAAACTAGTTTGTGTCTTGTCTTTACTTAACACATCGATTTTTTCAAAACCTGGATGCAGAGCACAGACAGTGATGCACTCTACTTGGGAAAGGTGAGGTGTTTATGAAATATAAGAGTTTATAATAGGCCGGGCTCGGTGGCTCAGCTGATAATCCCAGCACTTTGGGAGGCTGAGGCGAGAGGATTTCCTGAGCTCATGGGTTCAAGACCAGCCTGGGCAACTTGGTGAGACCTCGTCTCTACAATAAATCAAAAAATTAGCTGAAGGCCGGGGTCAGTGGCTCAGCCTGTAATCTCAGCACTTTGGGAGGCTGAGGCAAGTGGATTGCCTCAGCCAGAGGGTTCCAGATCAACCCGGGGACCTTGGGGAGGCCTTGTCTCTACAACAAATTTTTAAAAATTGGCCAGGCGTGGTAGCGCACACCTGTAGTTCCAGCTACTTGGAAGGCTGAGGCAGAAGGATTGTTGGAGCCCAGAGGTTGATGCTGGGGTGACCATGAGTGTGCCACTGCACTCTAGCCTGGGTGATGGAGTGAGACTCTGACTCAAAAAAAAAAGTTTATAATGTGAGTACAGTTATTCTAAAAGAATGGGAACAGGTGTTATGTAAAGGTACAGGGAGTAGTCCTCAAATAGTTAAGCAAGAAAGAGCAGACTAAAACAAGTCACAGACCGGGTGTGCTGTGGGCATTCGTGTACCTGGGCATTCAAGTACCACACGCTACATGGTCCCTCGTAACCGGATGTAGTGGGAGAGACGACCCAGGGGTGCACTTGGAGCCCATGTGCACTTAGAGCCATTCTGTGCCTGTGACATGGAGCCAACAATCGCTTTGTGAAACTGATCAGATATTGCCTGTGTGACCTAATTGTTTTGCTGCGATCTTTGTGGGAATTTTCTAAAATTGATGTTTAGATTTTTTTTTAAGTTTCAAATATTTTATATAAATAAAACTATATGTAACAAATTACCTCAAATAGTTGAATAAATCCAATATTATTTGCTCAGCATACTGAAAATAAAGCTGTCCATATATTATATATTACCTTGTTTACACTACCTTTTGGTAATGTTTATAGAATGTAGCTTATTTAGGGGTCACTATTACATGATTTAGTCTTTTGTTCATAACCTCGCCAGTAGATTTGCTGAAACGGATTTATTTAAATCAGTATTGTTGGGGTTCCACCAGAAGTTCATTTATTTTTAATGTTCAAAGTAAATTGGACAGCAAAATAGGAGTCCAAATATGTGACCTGATGTTCTGGTAGAGGGTCAATATCTTTCCCATTTTATATGTATAGAAATGTTTTTCTGCCGGGCTCGGTGGCTCAGCCTGTAATCCCGTGCCTTGGGAGGCTGAGGTGAGTGGATTGCCTGATCCTGCGGGTTCGAGACCTGCCTGGGCAACTTGGCGAGACCTCATCTCTACAATAAATCAAAAAATTAGCCAGGAGTGGTGGTGTGCACCTGCTGCTCCAGCTGCTTGGAAGGCTGATGTGGAAGACTCGCCTGAGCCCAGCAGGTCGAGACTGCGGTGCGTGTGAGCGTGCCACTGCCCTCTAGCCTGAGAGACAGAATGAGACTTCAACTCAAAAAAAAAAAAAAAAGACCAGCCCTACTAAACAACACAGCCAGACCTCTCTACAAAAAAAGTAAAAAACTATCCGGGCACGGTGGCCTGCACCTGTAATCCCCGCTACTCGGGAGACTGAGGCAGAAGAATCACCTGAGCCCAAGAAGTCAAGACGTCTGCGGTGAGCCATGATTGTGCCCACTGTGCTACAGCCTGGGAGACAGAGTGGGACTCCGACTCAAGGGAAAGAAATGTTTTTCATTATATCTTAGATTTCACACCAGTGCTGGCCAGCCCAGTGGCTCATGCCTGAAATCCCAGCACTTAGGAAAGCCGAGGTGGGAGGATTGCCTGAGTCCAGAAGTTCGAGACTACCATGGACAATAGCAAGACCACATCTATACTCAAAACATTAAAAATTTAAAAATCAGACTAATTGTGTGTGTGTGTGTGTGTGTGTATTGAGCTCTCACTCTGTTGCCCAGGCTGGAGTGCAATGGCAGGATCACAACTCACTGCAACCTCAAACTCTTGGGCTCAGGCGATCCTTCGGCCAGCATCCCAGGTAGCTGGGACTACAGACATGTGCCACCACTCCTAATTATTTTTGGTAAAGACAGGGTCACACTATGTTGTCCAGACTGGTCTCCAACTCCTGGGCTCAAGCAACCCTCCCACCTCAGCCTCCCAAAGTGCTAAGATTACAGGCATGAGCCACCACGCCCAGCAAATACTTTATTTCATTGCCTTTTCCTCATTTATACCTTCTATATCTTTTATGGTTTTTCTTTTTTTTTTTGAGTTGGAGTCTCACTTCGTCACCCAGACTGGAGTGCAGTGGCTGCTCCCGGCCACCGCAGCCTCGACCTGCTGGGCTCCGGCGATCCTTCCGCCTCAGCCTTCCGAGTAGCCGGAATTACAGGCGCGCGCTACCACGCCCGGCTGGTTTTTGACTTATTGTCAAGATGAGGTCTCGCCAAGTTGCCCAGGCGGTTCTCGAACCCGCGGGCTCGGGCAATCCACTCACCTAGGCCTCCCAAAGCATGGGATTACAGGCTGAGCCACCGAGCCCGGCCTGGTTTTTCAATAATGTCTATTGCCCCTTAGTCTCCTTTTATATTTCCTCTTTTTTCTTTGCATGTTTTTTGGATCCCACACTGTCTGTCAATATCTGCAAAGCTGATGATGATTGGACACTGGAACTCTGGGTGTGGCTGCCACTGACTCTAAACACTGAGGTCTCCACAATTTTGGTCGCTAGTAGCATCTGCAGCAGAAAGATGGACTTTGCTTCTGCTTTCTAAATATTGTGGGAGTGCATCTGATTGGCAGAAACTGTCAGAATCCTAGCTGCAAGGAGTCTCAGAAATGCACACCCTACAAACAGGAGGATGGAGGGTAGAAGTTGTGAGCTAACCTATGGTACCTACCACAGTCTTCTGTATTGCAAATCCTTTTTACAAGGTTGTCATTTGTTACATGGAAGTTTTAAAGTTTTAAATGATTTCCTCTGTGCGTTTTGCCTTTGGTGTTATGCTCAGAAGAACTTCCTTATCCCTTTTATATATATTTTTATTCACCTTTAAGATTGTCTAAGTTTTTTCTTTGGAAAATACTGAACACAAAAAATAGAAATAATTCACAGCTCTACCACTCTTTAAAATATTATATAAAGTAGTAAAAGTAATTCCATTTCCTCTGGCCCCTTCACTTCCACCCCCAGAGATGACCTAGAGTGGTGATCTGGTCATATCATTTCAGACCTTTTAGACTATTACATACACACACATAAGTATAGTAGTAGGCATATGATACCCCAAGTAAGGTTGGGATCACACTACACATACTGCTTGGTATCTTTTATTTATTGCTTACAAGTTCGACACATTCATTTTTCCAGGTCAGTAAACTTAGATTCACCTCATAGTTTGTACCAATTTCATGGTCCTCCAGTGGATATGGCATTGTTTATTTAGCTACTCTCTTATCTTACATCTAGTATAATGATTCACCTATATTTTATTCTTTATAAGAAAAAATTTAAGGCTGGGCACGGTGGCTCATGCCTATAATCTCAGCACTTTGGGAGGCCGAGGTGAGAGGACTGCCTGAGCCCTTGGGTTCAAGACCAGCCTGGGCAACTAGGCGAGACCTCATCTCTACAATAAATCAAAAAATTGGCTGGGCGTGGTGGCACATGCCTGTAGTTTCAGCTACTTGGAAGGCTGAAGCGGAAGGATCAGCTGAACCCAGCAGATCGAGGCTGCCGTGGCCGCGAGTGTGCCACTGCACTCCAGCCTGGGTGACAGAGTGAGACTCCGACTCAAAAAAAAAAAATTTAGATTCAGCGGGTACATGTGTAGGTTTGTTACATGGATATATTGTGTAACCGTGAGGTTTTGCTTTCTGGTGCACTCCTCACCCAAATAGCGAACACTGTAGCCAATAGGTAGCTTTTCTTTTCGGTCTTTCTTTTTTACAAATAAAGACAGGGTCTTTGTAGCTCAGGCTAGAGTGCAGTGGCGCAATCATGGCTTGCTGCAGCCTTCGACTCCTGTGCTCAGGTGATCCTCCCACCTCAGCTTCCTGAGTAGCTGAGAGTACAGGCGCTGCACCGCCATGCCCGGCTAATACTTTATTTTTTGTAGAGAGAGGGTCTTGGTATGTTGCCAAAGCTGGTCTCTAACTCATGGCCTTCAGTGATCTTCCCACCTCAGCCTCCAGAAGTGCTGGGATTACAGGCATGAGCCACCACATCCAGCCACCAATAGGTAACTGTTCAATCCTCACCCCTTTCCCTCTCCCCTTTTAGCGTCTCCAGTGTGGTTTTCAAAATGTTTACGTTTTATTCTTTAATATTACAAGTATTAATTTTAGTGTTTGGCCTGAGGAAAGATTCTGGATTTCATTATTTACAAGTAGTTAAATTCTAGTGTCATTTATTAAACCAGTGGGAACAGATTTTCGAAGGCCAGGTATGGCATTTCCCTGGAAGAGAAGGAAAAATGGCTTCATGCCAAAAATAATTCAAACAGAAATCTTAAACTCACTTCTTCCCAGTAAATATACCCCTTCTTTCTTAGGCACACATACACCTTTTTAGTATTTTCTTAAAATTTTCTTTCTGGTATTTCCTTCAAATTAAAAAAAAAAAAAAAAAAAAAAAAGCCAGGCAGGGGCATTGTGGCTCCCACCTGTAATTCCAGCACTTTGGGAGACCAAGGCGGGAGGGTCACTTGTGCCCAGGAGTTCAAGACCAGCCTGGGCAACACAAGGAGACCTCATTTCTACAAAAAAGTTTAAAAATTAGCCAGGCGTGGTGGAACTTACCTGTAATCCCAACTACTCAGGAGGCTGAGGGGTAAGGGTCCCCTGAGACCAGGGAGTTGAGACTGTAGTAAGCCGTGATCATGCCACTGCACTCCAGCCTGGGTGACAGAGTGAGACGCTAAGAAGAAAAATAGCAGTATCTGTTTTCTCTACTGGACCGAGGTATTCATTCATTTTCAGCAAAACCATCATATTCCATCTTTAGAGACATAATTTGTTGTAATTATAAGCAGATTTTACACACACAGAGTTTTATGTAATGGGGTCATAATATCCTATTATATAGTTTATTCTTCAGTAAATGTATCACAGGCATGTTTTCCTGATAACAGTGTACATAGATCAACATCATTTTTTTTTTTTTGAGTCAGGGTCTCACTCTGTCACCCAGACTGAAGTAGTGTCAGATCACAACGATCACAGCTCACTGCAGCCTCAACCTCCTAGGTTCAAGCCATCTTTCTGCCTCAGTCTCCCAAGTAGCTGGGACTATAGGCATGTGCCACCATGCCCACTGATTTATGTTTTACTTTTTGTAGAGACAAAGTCTCACTATGTTACCAATGCTGATCTGGAACTCTTGGGCTCAAGTGATCCTCCTGCCTTAGCCTCCCAATCTGCTGGGACGATAGGCATGAGCCACCATGCTCAGCCAACATCATTTTTTTTTTTTTTAGAGACGAGGTCTTGCCATGTTGCCCAGGCTGGTCTTGAACCCATGGGCTCAGGCAATCTTCTCGCCTCCACCTCCCAAAGTGCTGGGATTACAGGCTTAGCCACCACGCCTGGAAAACATCATCATTTTTAATGACTGCATAGTGCTCCATCGTACAGACTAGCATAATCTATTTAACCAATTTCCTATTGATGGATATTTAGGTTGTTTCTAATATTTTACTATTATAAACAACATGCTAGGAACATTCTTGTACATATATGTTTTTCAAATTGTCTAATTATCTCAGGATAAGTTATTGAAAGTGCTATCACTGAATCAAAGTCATATTAAAATGTGAATACAGGAGGAAATGGGAGTTATTTAACGGGGTAGAGTTTCAGCTTGGGATGATGAGAAAGTTTTGGAAATGAACAGTGGTGATGGTTGCATAACAGTGTGAATGTACTCCATGTCATTGAACTGAGCACTTAAAAATGATCAGAATGGCAAATTTTATGTTATTCATATTATACCATAATACAAAGGAAAAAACTTGCGAATGCATATAGGTAAACTGCCCTCTAGTGGGGCGGATGACGCATTTTCCTTATGCAACCACCAAAGCTAGATGTTAATTTTGTGTGTGTGCCAAATAATAAGTAATTTACTATTGATCTGCATTTCTTTGGCTGCAAGGAGGAACGCTTTTCATGTTTTCTAGTCACCTGTGTTTCTTTAATGCTTGTATATTCAGCTCCTTTGGCCATTTCTCCATGAAGGGTGCTTGTCTTTTTCATACTGACTAGCATGCACTTTTCATGTGTAGCAGGAATAGGAACCTTTGCCTGTAGTGGATGTTGCCTCTCTAGCTCCCTCCCCTTTTCCTGGAGCTCCTTGGACCCAAGCCCAATCCAACACTCCCCACCCACCTACCTTCAGCTCCACTGGCACAAAATTTTTTCACTGCGATTTCAAAGAAGGGAGTTGGAACCGTTCCTTGAAGAGCTTGCCTTGCTCCTTGTTTTTGCGTCCTAGAGAAGAAAGTGGAAAATCAAAGTAAATTTTAGGTGAGATTAATAATTCCCACTTCTCTTTCTCTTCCCCTCTCTCAACCTCACTTCTTCCTAGCTTTCCAGACCGCCCTGCCCTGTGCTTCCAGGTGAAATGGTCGCTTCCTGATTTTGGAAATAATATATACATTCGAGTCAGGGTTTCACTCTGTTGCCCAGACTGGAGTGCAGTGGCACAATCATGGCTCACTGCTGCCTTGACCTCCTGAGCTCAGGTGATCCTTCCACCTCAGCCTCCCGAGTAGCTGGGAGTACAGGTGTGCCACCATGCCTGGCTAATTTTCTGGTTTTTTGTAGAAACCGGGTCTTGCTATGTTGCCCAGGCTTGTCTCCAACTCCCAGATTCAAGCTATCCTCCTGCCTGAGCCTCCCAAATTACTGGGATTACAGGCATGTGCCACAGTGCCCAGTCTCAGATGCTGCTTTGCCTCTTTCATGTCTCATTGTCAATGGCCTGGGAAGACAAGGAGGGCCATCATCACCACCACCATCAGGATAACACAATAATAATTATTTTGTGCCAGACACCACACGAGGTGTTTTACATGTATTATCCCAATCAGTCCTTCCAACATCCCCACCACACTGGTGCTATCATCCACCTTTGTTCAGATGGGAGCATTTGCCCACATTAGGATGAGAAACAAAGCCTCCTCTCCCTGCTCCCGCCTTCTCAGCACTGGCCTCCAGCCCTGTTGTCTCCTAACCCTTGTGTATCTGTTCTGGCCTCTGCTCAACTTTCTTCGTGTGGGTTTTGCTTTCCTATTCTGCTTCCTCGTCCCCGCCTCCACTTGGGTTCCTGCCCCCTCTCATCCTCCCTTCGTTCAGGACTCTGTCAGGGGTCTTATTTTACCCGAGTAAGTTTTTATTTTTTAATATCCACTCCTTTCTTCTTTTTTTTTTTTGAGTTGGAGTCTCACTCTGTCACCCAGACTGGAGTGCAGTCTACCGCAGCCTCGACCTGCTGGGCTCCGGCGATCCTTCCGCCTCAGCCTACCAAGTAGCTGGAACTACAGGCGTGCACTACCATGCCTGGCTAATTTTTTGATTTATTGTAGAGATGAGGTCTTGCCAGGTTGCCCAGGTGGGTCTCGAACCCGTGGGCTCAGGCAGTCCACTCACCTCGCCCTCCCAAAGCCCGGGATTACAGGCTGAGCCACCGAGCCCGGCCTCCTTTCTTCTTTGCTGATTCTTTTCTTTAGATTAGAAAATATAGTTTATTTTAAAGGTAAATTAGAGCAAAAGAAAGAGGAGATTCACCTCCCCAAGGCAGGGAAGGGGGCCAAAGCCAGGAAACATGGCAACAGCCATAGCTCAAAGAGCACATGGCCACACCAGAGTCTAGCAAGGCAATGGCCATGGCAATGGCCTGCTGATTCTTACCTAAGGGAATGATCTCTTAATGGAATTCCATGTAAAAATCTGTGCCTTAGCCGGGCGCAGTGGCTCACGCCTATAATCCCAGCACTTTGGGAGGCTGAGGTGAGTGGATTGCCTGAGCCCGTGGGTTCAAGACCTGCCTGGGCAACTTGGTGAGACCTCATCTCTATAATAAATCAAAAAATTAGCCAGGTGTGGTAGCGCACGCCTGTAGTTCCAGCTACTCGGAAGGCTGAAGTGGAAGGATCGCCGGAGCCCAGCAGGTTGAGGCTGCGGTGGCCGGGAGCGGCCACTGCACTCCAGTCTGGGCGACAGAGTGAGACTCCAACTCAAAAAAACAAAAACAAAAACAAAATATAGAGATACAACACCATTTTTATAACCTCGTGGTATTTTTTTTTTTTTTGAGTTGGGGGTCTCTGTTGCCCAAGCTGGAGTGCAGTGGCACAATCATGGTTCGCCGCAGCCTCAACCTCCTGGGCTCAAGCAATCCTCTCCACCTCAGCCTCTCCCTTCCCCCCAGTCACTGGGAATACAGGCACACACCACCATGTAAGGCTAATTTTTGTAAAGACGAGGTCTCACTAGATTGTCCAGGCTGGTCTCAAACTCCTGGACTCAAGTGACTCTCTCTCCTTGGCCTCCCAAAGTGCTGAGATTACAGGTGTGAGCCACTGCTCCCAGCTTCAAAGTGTTTCATTACAGGGATATACTGCAATTTATTTAACCTATTCCTTATTACTGAGCAAAGGTGCTTTCACAGTTTTTGCTATTATACACAACTGAATGAACAGCTTCATGCATACTTTTTTGCATTCTTATCACTCATTTCCTTGAATTAAATACCTAGGGAAAGGCAGGGCATGGTGCCTCAAGCTGGTAATCCCAGCATTTTGGGAGGCCAAAGTGGGAAGATTGCCTGAGCCGAGAGGTTTGAGACCAGTGTGGGCAACATCTCTATTTCAATGTATTTTTTAAAAAAATACCTAAAAAAAAAAAAATACCTAGGGGTAGAAATTCTGAGTAACAAATTTAGACATCTTAAAGCTTTGACAGATTTTGCCTCCCCCAGAAAATATGTACCAGTTTACACATCCATGAGTAGCATGTGATTTTTTAAATATCAAAATTCAGTATCTATTTCATGGAACACTAAGTTATTCATCATTTGAACTTCTATCTGATAACCAGGCCACTTGTTTAATATTTTGACATGAAGGCCACTTACTATCTAGAGAAGGTAAAAACAAAAAAATGAGGAAGCCTTTTCATGGACTGAGGGCTTCCAGTTGTAGAATTAAGTTGTCTTTAGTCATAGTTTCCTAAATGTTTAGTCAAACCCCAGAAAAAATGACTTTCACGGCTCAGGAAGCATAATGAAATTTTAGTGTCCAAAGTCCTATGAGAAAGAGTGAGGTTTGTTTTAGTTATACTAGTATTTTTTTTTTTTTGAGTTGGAGTCTCACTCTGTCACCCAGTCTGTGCAGTGGCATGGTCACAGGCACCCCAGCATCAACCTGCTGGGCTCAGGCCATCCTTCTACCTCAGCCTTCCAAGTAACCGGAACTACAGACGAATGCTACCCTGCCCCATGCCTGGCTAATTTTTTGATTTTTTTTTTTTTGTAGAGATGAGGTCTCACCAAATTGCCCAGGCTGTTCTCTAACCTGTGGGCTCAGGCAGTCCTCTCACCTCAGCCTCCCAAAGTGCTGGGATTACAAGCCTGAGCCACTGTGCCTGGCCGGAATTTTTTTTTTTCATTTGTAGGATATTCACTGGTAGTGTATAGAAATATAATTTATTTTTGTATACTGACCTCATAGCTTACAACCCTGCTGACCTCATTTATTAGTTCTAACGTAGTGTTTTATGGATTGATTAGGATTTTCTATATACACGAGCAGGTCATCTGCTAAAAGATAGTTTTACTTCCACTCCCAATCTGGATGCCTTTCTTTTCTTTCTCTTTCCTAAACTTTCTGTGGCTAGAACCCCCAGTGCAATGTCAAATGCAAATAGTGAGAGCAGAAATTTTTGTTAAGTTTCAGATCTTAGGAAGAAAGCACTTAGTCTTTCATCATTAAGTATGATTTTTGGTGTGAGTTTTTTTAAAGATACCCCTTATCAGGTTGAGGATGTCCACTTCTGTTCTAAGTCCATTGAGTCTTTTTATTATGAAGAAATGTTGAAGTTTGTCCACTGCTTTTTATGTGTCTGTTGAAATGACCATGTGTTTTTTTGTTCTTTATTATATTAATATGGTATAATACCTGAATTGATTTTTAGATATTAAACCAGCCTTGCATTCCTGGGATAATCCCTACTTCATCTAGATGCATAATCTTTTTTATATATTGTTAGATTTTCTTTGCTTTTTTTTTTTTTTGAGTTGGAGTCTCATTCTTTGTTGCCCGGGCTGCAGTACAGTGGCATGCTAACAGCCACCACAGACTTGACCTCCTGGGCTTAGGCAAACCTTCATCTCAGCCTTCCAAATAGCTGGAACTATAGAAGCATGCCATCATGCCCGGCTAGTTTTTGTGATTTATTGTAGAGATGAGGTCTCACCAAGTTGCCCAGGCTGGTCTCGAACACACCAGGCTCAGGCAATCCTCTTGCCTCAGCCTCCCAAAGTGCTGGGATTACAGGCTGAGCCACCGTGCCTGGTCTTTTTTTTTTTGAGTAGGAGTCTCATTCTGCCACCTAGACTGGAGTGCAGTGACATGCTCACAGCCACTTCAGCCTTGAACTCCTGGGCTCAGGTGATCCTTCCACCTCAGCCTTCCACAGGTGTGTGCCACCATGCTCAGCTATTTTTTGATTTATTGTAGAGATAAGTTCTCACCAAGTTGCCCAGGCTGGTCTCAAACTCCTGGACTCAGCCAGTCCTCTCACCTCTGCTTCCCAAAGTGCTGGGATTACCAGCATGATCCACCACACTGGCCTGCTAATTTTTTGTTGAAATTTTTGTACCTCGTCAATATATTTTGTTCCGCATAAAAAGCATAAAATCCTTTTGTAATAGTAATATTTCCTGGCCATGCATGATGACTCATGCCTGTAATCCCAGCACTTTGGGAGGCAGAAGTGAGGGGATTGCCTGAGTCCAGGAGTTCAAGACCAGCCTGAGCAACACGGCAAGACCTTGTCCCTTACAGTAAATCAAAAAATTAGCTAGGTATGGTGGTATGTGCCTATAATCCCAACTATTTGGAAGGCTGAGGTGGAAGGATCGCCTGAGCCCAGCAGGTTGAGGCTGCAGTGGCCATGATCATGCCACTGCACTCCAGCCTGGGTGATAGAGTGAGATTCTGACTCAAAAAAAATTTCAAAAAATGCCTTCCACTTTCAGAATGCTTTATAATTTCAAAGGGCTCTCTCATAAATTGAATTTATTCCCAGAATAATCAAGGACCATTATAACAACTCACATGACCTTATCTTATCTCAGCTATCCATCTGGAAACCTTGCCATCATCCGAGTGCCCAACAAGATAAGTGGTTTCACTTGTATAGTCCAAGGAGACACGCCCACTAACCCTGCCATCCTGGCAGTGCTGGATTCCTCTGGCAGAAGTTCCTGTTATCATCCCAATGGAAATGTCTGGTGGGCTTCTAGGCTCTTCCTACTGCCATTTGTGATTTTGGTTCTATGGAATTTTATTTCTCTTTTTAATTGTTAAGAATGGTCTTAAGATTTATTTAAGCAAGTGGTCTTTAGATGGTAACATTCAACTCAGAGACATTTTTGGTTTCCATCTTCTCATTTGCTTCTCAGTGGAAAAACCCCAGCAACTATACAAACGAAACTCATTATATTCTGTCTATACATAGTAAGAAAATATCATTATAACATAGAAAAAAATTTTAATATATGATATGGTAATTCTAAGGATTTGGAATATAAACCAAAGCAGTCTCTAGAGCCTGCACCTTGATGATGTCATACTGCTTAATCTTTTTTTTTTGAGTCAAAGTCTCGCCAAGTTGCCCAGGCTGGTCTCAAACCCTTGGGCTCAGGTACTCCTCTTGCCTCAGCCTCCCAAAGTGCTGCGATTACAGGTGTGAGCCACCATGCCCAGCCACACACTGCTTACTCTATGAAAATAATCTGTCAGGCTGAGCGCGGTGGCTCAAGCCTGTAATCGGAGCACTTTGGGAGGCTGAGGTGAGGGGATTGCCTGAGCCCACGGTTTCGAGAACAGCCTGGGCAACTTGGTGAGACCTCATCTCTACAATAAAAATCAAAAAATGAGCCGGGCATGGTAGTGTGTGCCTGAAATTTCAGCTACTTGGAAGGCTGAGGCAGAAGGATTGCCTGAGCCCAGCAGGTCGATGCTGGGGTGGCTGGGAGAGTGCCACTGCACTCCGGTCTGGGCGACGGAGTGAGACTCTGACCCAAAAAATGGGTCAGAATGTATTGATACATTCCTAACTAGTGAGCCGTCTATAGCCTCAACTAACAACAATAACACAGACAAAATCTCTAGAGAAATTATGATCCTGATTCTAACTTGCTCCACTAATGTACATACTCTGTGACAAAGTGAAATTTGAGTTCTAACTTCAAGTACAATTTAAACTTTCTGAATTTTTCAGGAAGACATAGTCTCTTTCTTTAAATTATTTACAGGTATAACAATCTCATCCTGGGAGACTCAGCCAATCATTGGCCAAGTTTGTATACTGCCAATCCTTGAGAAAGTTAGGGCACGTGAGCTATCTGTGGTTTTAGTCCAAAGCAGCAGTCAATCAAGGCACACTGGGAAATTTCCACTTATCTTTTAGGACTCGATAGAAATTCTTGTTACATTTGGTAGAATGCAATATTAATTGTCACCAATATTCATTGGTTTCTATGCCATAAACCAAGTGATGCTTCTAGATTGGTTTTATAAAGCCCCTTACTCATGAACTCCCGGGCATTCTGACAGGGCTCCTTGACTCTCTGATAGCCCTTCTAACTGCCCGCCGTTTCCCCTGCCAGAATGACGTTCCTTGAAGTTACATCCTGAATCTTCACCACTACATAGCAGAGGATCTTTCAGTAGTATAGGCTGAAAGAAGGTTTATTAAATAAGGACTGATTTATCCAGATAATTTTAGCTAAATATTATTTTCACTCACATTTCAAGAGAAAACTCCCTTCCTAGCTACAATAAGATAATCACCTGCTTCTCATTTGTGCTTCTGCTATTAGATTATTATCACCAATCAATACTGGGGGGCCTTCATGGCCCATCAGCTAGTTGTTTGTTTTGAGAAATGGTCTTGCTCTGTCACCCAGGCTGGAGTACAGTGGTGCAACCACTGCAACCTCAAACTCCTGTGTTCAAGTGATCCTCCCATCTCAGCCTCCTGAGTAGCTAGAACTACAGGTGGAAATCACCGTGCCCGGCTAATTTGTTTTCACATTTTTTTTTTTTTTTTTGTAGAGACAGGGTCTCCCTATGTTGCTCAGGCTGGTCTCAAACTCCTAACAACAGACAATCCTTCTGCCTTGGCCTCCCAAAGCATTGGGATTATAGGCATGAGCCACCACGCCTGGCCAATTCATCTACTTTATAAAGAATAATTATCAAATTAAGCCAGCTTTCTAAGTACCCGGAACTCTATCTAACCTCTCCTCTTAAGGTAGGGATGCTGGCATTCCGAATTGGAAGAAGGTGAGAGTATGAGGCAATAACTGAATAAAATGACAAAATGAGCCAGACGGAGTGGTGGGCCCGGTGCTAGGCTGAGGCAGGAGAATCACTTGAGGCCCTGAGTTCAAGGCTGTAATGCGCTATGATGATCGTTGTCATCATGTATGTAATTTGCCACTGCACTTAAGCCTGTGTAAGATACTGAGATCCTGTCTCCTCCTTCTCCTCCTTCTCCTCCTTTCCTCTTCTTTTTTTCAGGGTCCCACTCTGTCACCAGGCTGGAGTGCAATGGCATGGAATGCACAGCTCACCACAGCCTTGACCACCTGGGCTCAGGCAATTCTTCCACCTCAGCCTTCTGAGAAACTGGGATTTACAGGCATGCACCACCATGCTCGACTAATTTCTTTTTTTCATTTTTTTGTAGAGACAGTCTCGCTATGTCGCCTAGGCTTGTCTCGAACTCCTGGGCTCAAGCGATCCTCCCACCTTGGCCTCCCAAAGTATTGGGATTACAAGCGTGCCCAGCCACTGTCACTTAAAAATAATAATAAAAATCATATCTGGGAGGGAAAATAGGAATAAATAAATAAATAAAAATGGCGCTGCCTTAGCACCATTAGTGCTGCCAGGTCTCAGACCGCACAGAGGTAAATGTAACAGTAAAATGTGGGGTATTAGCCATGTGAGAAGGTTGGGGAGGCCTAGTTCCACCCTCTGCTCCGTCACAGAGCTCTTCTCTCCTGTAGTGACCTCAGAAGTGCTCCCGGAGCCCCTGTCCCACACCCAGCCCTGGTGAGAGGCCTCAGAGAAGGACACCTGGCCAGCAGGTAGTAGGCCTCTAAGAGATGTTAGTTAGGGGCCTCCTAGAAGGACACATGGCCACCAGGTGATGGGCACTGTTAACAAACAGCTCTCTTGTGCTAAGGCCAGCTCATTCTTCCCCAGAATTTACACCCACTGGTCTTCATTTTGGCATGGTGGAAATCTAAGCACTGACCTTTACTCCTCTTTCAGAAATAGCTGACTCTTCTGTATCTCTTCTTTTTCAGACTAACCCTTCCCTACCCTCTTCATCTTTTCAGACCCCTTTACCAACCCACTTCCATCCTTTGGACCCATTTTAATTTACTAGTATGGCCTCAAATTGGAGCCAGCACTTCGAATTAGTGTAGAATTCAGTCATGCTCTCTCACTCCTAAGGTCACCTGAGGTTTCCAGCACTCAGATGCTAATGGCTAGCAAGACGGGTTGCTCCCCTGGGAGAGCAAGTGACAGGGCTCATTCCAGCATTGAATGATAGTGTTACTGTTTGTGACTATTTGATTTCCTCCTGTCCAGGGTATATGTCAATATCTTGGGAGGTCAATATTCAGATCAAGCTGGCAACAGAATAAGGGCTTGGAATTGGTCCAGTTCCATTGGCTCCTCGCCCTTCGTTTCATTTAAACCGGTCTTTCTGGCTTTGAACCATTATATTGGAGTCCGCATCTTAGAACAAGACAAGATTTCCATCACTTTTCTAGCAATGGGCCAGCAAGCAAGAATCGGTGTGGGAACCAAAGTGAAGGTAGGTACATTTTTTTAAAACAATTTAAACTGTTTGGAATAATAAGAGTGAGATAACTTTTGTTAGTCTTATTACTGATAGATTATACTTGTGCATAATCTACTGTCCACTAAGAGTTTTGGAATTCAGTGGAAAAAACACATTGTGAAATTTTCACATGGAATTGAGGCAGTCTTACCGTTTCTTCCTCTTCTGAAATTCTTTTTTTTTTTTTATAATATAAATAGAGGCAAGTTATTGCTAAATTACCTAAGCTGGTCTTGAACTCGTGGGCTCAAGCAATCCTCCCGTCTTGGCCTCCCAAAGTGCTGGGATTACAGGTTGAGCCACTGCACCTGGCCTTTCTTCTGAAATTCCATTTAGCTCAGACTTGGATCCAAATAACACTGAGTGTTTGCTCTGTGAATGAGTAGTGCTGCTTTGGGGGTTTTGTTTAAGGATTTTGTATTGCATTTTTCTCCCAGCTACGGTAGAAAGCTTGGGCTGGGTCTGGATACCTGGGTTCTAGCCATGTTCAAAACCAAGCATAAGCCTCATCTCCTTGGAGACACTTCCCAGACTTCCTAGTCCTTTGCCCAATCACTGTCGACAGCATCCTTCTCTGGGATTTCCAGGCACCTACCTCCTTCCCTGCACTTACTGGACCATGCTGCCTTACCTGCCTCATGGCTCCCTTTCCTACCTTCTAAAGGGCAGAATCTGTATTCCACTGACTCCTCCCTCCCCAGTGCCTCACACAGGGCATAGCCTGAATACACTCAGTGACTGTCAAAAATGCACGATGGGCAAGAACGTGGACTTCAGGCTGTAGAGTCTCTGTAGTTTCATACCTCAGCTCTGCCACTTGGCTAAGTAAGTGGGTGGACTTAAGCTTCAGTCCCTCATCCATAAAATAGGATAATGATTCCTACCTTATAGACGGCTGTGAAGGCTCAATGAGAATGCAAAGTTCTAAACGCGGTACTTGGCGCTGAACAAGTACTCAGTAAATGGTAGCTTAATATAGATGTGGAGATTGATATAAATAGAGATTCGTGTGCATCTATATAAATACATAACACATAGAGCGTGTGACTTTGAACAAAGTCCCTTAAACTCTGAGGACCTCTGAATCATCAACTTTTAAAGGAAGAGGCAGCTCCAAACTTCAAACTTGCAACTTCTAAACTTTTAAATATGTGGAAATATGATCATAATATTCAGCACAGGCAGGGATATCTCATGAACACTGACCAGAATGGAAACTCCAGGCACAAGCAATGCAGAGTGAGTGTCTACAATGTGCTGTGCGCTATTCTAGCTACTTCCAGTTAGTCTGGCTACTGCAACCAGATATTTAGTGTCAGACAAGTTTCTTTCTTGTTTAGAAATCTACAGCATAGCCTCCTTTTGGTATGTTGCATCCGCGGTAAATACATTCTTACCTGAAACATTAAAATGCTTCTCTCTATTGCTCCCTTTTCCTCTCCCTCTCCCCTCTCCCTCCCTTCTGCTCCCCTCTTAGAAGTAAATTCCAAACAGAAAAAGAGTCATGAGGCCAGGTGTCATGGCTCAATGCCTATAATCCCAGCACTTTGGGAGGCCGAGGCAGAAAGATGGTTTGAGGCCGAGAGTTCGAGACCAGCCTGGGCAACATAGTGAGACCTTGTCTCTACACAAAAGAAAAAAATTAGCTGGGCTTGGTGCTGTGTGTCTGTAGTCCCAGCTATTTAGAAGGCTGAGGTGGAAGAATCACCTGAACCCAGAAGCTAGAGGCTGTGGTGAGCCATAATTGTGCCACTACACTCCAGTCTGGTTGATAGAGTGAGACCTTGACTCAAAAAAAGAAAGAAAAAAGTAAGAAAAGAAAGAGTCATTGTGATGTAAAAGGAAGAGTCTGATGCTAAATTTTTTTTTTTTTTTTTTGAGTTGGAGTCTCACTCCGTCGCCCAGGCTGGAGGGCAATGGCACACTCATGGCCACCCTAGCATCAACCAGCTGGGCTCCAGCTATCCTCCTGTCTTAGCCTTCCAAGTAGCCAGAACTACAGGCACGCACTACCGTGCCTAGCTAATTTTTGACTTATTGTAGAGACGAGGTCTCTCCAAGTTGCCTGGACTGGTCTCGAACCTGCGGGCACAGGCAATCCACTTACCTCGGCTTCCCAGAGTGCTGGGATTATAGGCAACACAATCACCCTTTCTTTGGATTTCTTAAATTGTAAAAGTTACTGTGAATAAATTTTAAACTTGAAGATTTAAACAATAGAGAATAAAAAAATGAGATTTACCCATCATCTCTTCTTCTATTCTAACTCCCCTCCCCTAAGTAATCACCACCCACATTTGGTGTGTATCTGTCTTCTTTCTATGTATTTACAAATTACTTATATGCTTTTTTTTTTTTTTTTGAGTTGGAGTCTCACTCTGTCGCCCAGACTGGAGTGCAGTGGCCGCTCCCGGCCACCACAGCCTTGACCTGCTGGGCTCCGGCGATCCTTCAGCCTCAGCCTTCCAAGTAGCTGGAACTACAGGCGCGCGCTACCACGCCCGGCTGATTTTTTGATTTATTGTAGAGATGAGGTCTCGTTTGCCCAGGCGGGTCTCGAACCCACGGGCTCAGGCAATCCACTCACCTCAGCCTCCCAAAGGCGTGGGATTACAGGCTGAGCCACCAAACCCGGCTATGCTTTTTTTAAAAATAAAAATTGGATCATAATATACGAATTGTAGTCAGACATGGTTGCTCACACCTGTAATCCCAGCACTTTGGGAAGCAGATGTTAGAAGATTACCTGAGCCTAGGGGTTTCAGACCAGCCTGAGCAGCTTGGTGAGGCCTCATCTCTACAGTAAATCAAAAAATTAGCCAGGCATGGTGGCACACACCTGTAGTCCCAGGTACTCAGGAGGCTGAGGCAGGACTGCTTGAACCCAGGAAGTCAAGGTTGCGGTAGCCATGATTGTGTCATTGCACTCCAGCCTGGACAACAGAGTGAGACCCCCAACTCAAAAAAAAGAAAAAAAAAATGGCAACTGCATTTTTTCAGTTGCTCAGGACAAAAACTTTGGGGTCATTTCACGACTCCGAACACTGATTCACAACCCACACCAACTCTTCTGCAAGTCCTACACACTCACCTTCAAAATATCTCTAGGCTCTAACGCTTCTCACATCTTCTGTATAGTCACTCTTGTCCACCTCTTGTCCCCAGCCCATCTCTTGTTTGAATTATTACAGTAGCCTCCTACCGAGTCTTCCTGCTTCTACTCTTCTCAAAGTCTCTTCTAACAATAGCTAGAGTGATACTTGAAACTGTGTCTAGTCAAAACTATCCAGTGGCTTCTAATCTTAGAGTGAAAGCCAAGGCCTGCATTCATGGGCATTATTAGCTGGACGTACTTTTATTTTATTTTATTTTTTTGAGTTGGGGGTCTCATTCTGTTGCCCAGGCTGGGGTACAGTGGCATGATCGTGGGCACAGCCTTGACCTCCTGGGCTCAGGCGATCCTTTCACCTCAGCCTCCTGAGTAGCTGGGATTACAGGCATGCACTACCATGCTTGGCTAATTTTTTAATTTATTTTACAGAGGAGGTCTCACTATAGGGCCCAGACTGGTCTCGAGCTCCTGGGCTCAAGCAATCCTCCTGCCTCGGCCTCCCAAAGTGCTGGGATTACAGGTGTGAGCCACTGCACCTGGCCACCTTTTTTATATTTGTATATGCATAGATTTAACTCCCAACTCCTCTGATTGTATCTTTTCCTTAATGACAGTACACCCTCAAATCCCTCAAAAAATATGAACTATATCTATCCTAAAGTCTTCCTCTGTCTATTGTGTTTCCTTGAGTATTAGTTTATCTGATAGGTAAATCTGGTGCCTCTCTCTCATGGCCTCAAATATTCAGTGGTTCTTGGTGGTGTGTTCATTTTTGTCTTTGAGAATCCCTGTTTTGCTGTTCTGCATACTGAAGTTGGCTTGTGATCATCGTGGAGTCGTGGTATGAGCTGCTGAGGGGTAGAAGGCTAGCCCAGTGCCCACACCAGCTCTCGCCTGCAGGCACCTGTGCTCAGCCCTAAGGGGAAGGTGAGGGGCCAACTGCCCACTTGGAAGTTCGTGTGTTTACCTCAGGCTCCTCCTACTTGTCGTTTCTGTTGACTTTGCGCTCAGAGTGTGTGTGGTTTGGGTTAGTGGCTTCGTTTGGTCATTTATCTCTCTCCAGATATGGTCTTATCTGCTTTTTGATTTTTAAGAATTCTTTGAAAGTATTCCTGCTAATGAAATCTTTCTTCTTAGAACCATCATGGGCCAGGCGCAGTGGCTCATGCCTAGATAATCCCAGCACTTTGGGAGGTCAAGGTGAGAGGATTGCCTGAGCCCATGGGTTCGAGACCAGCCTGGACAACTTGGCGAGACCTCATCTCTACAATAAATCAAAAAAGTAGCCAGGTGTGGTGGCACGTACCTATAGTTCCAGCTGCTTGGAAGACCCAGCAGGTGGAGGCTGCAGTGGCCGTGAGCGTACCAGTACACTCCAGCCTGGGTGACAGAGTGAGACTCCAACTGAAAATAAATAAATAAATAGGCCGAGCATGGTGGCTAACACCTATAACCCCAGCACTTTGGGAGGCCGAAGTGAGAGAATTGCCTGAGCTCACGGGTTCGAGATCAGCCTGGGAAACTTGGCGAGACCTCATCTGTACAACAAATCAAGAAAACAAAAATGAGCTAGGCGTGGTGGCTCGCATCTGTAGTTTCTAGAACCATCATGAATTTAGCCTGTAATAAAAAGTCTTCTGCCATGGTATGGGATTTGGGGTTAAAGATCCTGGTCCATTCTTTGTTACTGGCCAGTTTCACACTCTTGCCTTCCTCCCATCTTTCCTTTCCACGGAGGGAGGGACGAAGTGTGGAAATGAAGCATCAGTTCTCACATCTTTTGCAGGTAAGTGGTCCCTCAGCTTGCAGAGGTAGTGGTCGTGCTTGTGTGTGACCCCCCCACTGAGGCTGCCTACCCCTCTTAGGCTGGCCCTGCTTAGGCCAGACTGTCCTAACAGACCCATTCGCCTTGCAGCTGCAGGGAGACCACATCAGCCTGGAATCAGCAAAGACTGTGAGGGGGTGGGGCGAGCAGAGGCCAAGGGAGGGTGATGGAGAGGTTGATTTGAATTGGCCTCCAGGAGGTAGGGGCACGTTTAGAAGAGGGCTTTCCTCAGCCTGTAATCCCGCGCCTTGGGAGGCTGAGGTGAGCGGATTGCCTGAGCCCGCGGGTTCGAGACCCGCCTGGGCAAGCGAGACCTCATCTCTACAATAAATCAAAAAATCAGCCGGGCGTGGTAGCGCGCGCCTGTAGTTCCAGATACTTGGAAGGCTGAGGCTGAAGGATCGCCGGAGCCCAGCAGGTTGAAGCTGCGGTTGCCGGGAGCAGCCACTGCACTCCAGTCTGGGCAACAGAGTGAGACTCCAAATCAAAAAAAAAAAAAAGAAGAGGGTTTTCGTCA
>CAUYQG010198448.1:0-17087 GCA_963574415.1 Tarsius wallacei | reverse complement strand
GCCATTCAGTTAAGTGAGTAAACAGCAATAGACTAGGTAAATGGGCTGTCGTCTGCTAACCCCTGGGACCGTTCAGTCAGCAATTTTGTCCATTCTTGAAGACTATATGAGAACCTTCAAGGTTAAACTGAATGAGGGAGGAGCTGAGACAGAAGCACTAGATTACTTTGCTTTACTACCCTTGACCCCAGTAGCATTCCTCTCACATCCCAGCCTAACAATAGTTCACAAACGGAAGGAACTTCAAAAAGTTTACAGAAAAATAGAATTAAAAGACAAAAATGTAAACTTGATTTCTCAGCATAAGCTTTATCAGGATCAAGATGCTTTTGTAAGTGCTGATACCAGCCATTGAGTCCATCTCTAAAGAACTGAGGGACCTGAACATCTAACCATGTCAATGCAGTCTTTTTACATTATTAACTGAAGAAAAATGAGTGTCCTTTAAATATTTTTTAAGATTAGGAAGCAAAAGAAAGTCAGGAGGAGTCAAATCTGGATTGTAAAATGGGTATCTAATGATTTCCTGTTGAAACTCTCACAAAACTGCCCTTGTGTGATGGGAGGAGTGAGTGGGAGCACTGCCATGGTGGAAGAGGACCCTCTGATGAAGATTTCCCAGGCGTTTTTCTGCTAAAGATTTGGCTGTCTTCCTCCAAGCACGCTCATAATAAGCAGATGTTATCATTCTTTGGCCCTCCAGAAAGTCAGCAAGCAAAATACCTTAAGCATCCAAAAACACCGTGGCCAAGACCTCTGCTTTGGACCCGTCTGCTTTTGCTTTGACTGGACCACCTCCCTCTCTTGGTGGCCATTGCTTTGACTGTGCTTTGCCTTCAGGATCATACTGGTGAAGTCATATTTCATCTCCTTTTACAGTTCTGTGAATAAATGTTTCAGGATTTCCATTGAAAGCTCTGCTGTTGTCTGCAGCTGATAAGGGCATAATGGTTTGGGCATCCATTGAGCGGAAAGTTGAGCAAACTTTCATTTTTCAGTCAGAATTGTGTAAGCTGAACAATTGAGACACCTATGGTATTGGCTATTGCTTTTGCTGATCATTGTCAGACCTCTTCAGTTAGGGTACAAACAATTTGAGTTTTTTTCCTCACAAATTGATGCTGATGATCTGTCATTGTGGGCTTCATCTTCAGCATTGTCTTGTCCCTTCTTAAAATGAGTTATCCATTTGTAAACTGCTGATTTCTCTGTGGAATTGCCCCCATAAACATTTTGTAAAGCATCAGTGATTTCACCATTCTTCCAACCAAGCTTCACCATAAATTTGATGTTTGTTCTTGCTTCAGTTTTAGCAGATTTCATGTTGTTCTGATAAGGACTCTTTTCAGACTCATGTCTTATCCTTGTAGTGCCTCAGACACATTATAACAAGTGAGTATGAGTTTATTTTGATGCAAAAAATTTTTGAAATACAGCCAAAGTTCTTCCAAAATTTGCATTTTTCATGAACTTTTTGAAGACGGCTTGTACATGTTCCAAATGAGTAGCTTTTATCTAGAAATAAATTGTTCTACCTTTGTGAAAGGAGAAGAGGGATGAGACCAAGAACCCAAACTGTTGTTTACCCAACTGATTAGCCAAATGATGATCACACTACACTCTCCCATACAGCCAATAACAAGTCCAGAGCTAGGTCCTGGAATCTGTGGGATTCTGTCACCTTCTTTCACCACAGCAGAGAGCCTCACAGTAGCCCACAGAACGTTGTTCTCCACCTGTGTAACATTTCTTGTATCATAGCAAAAACATGGAACCAACCATGTTGCCCATTGAAGCTGGACTGGATAAAAAAATTGTGGTACATATACATGATGGAATATTATGCAGCCATAAAGAAAGACAAATATATGGGCTTCGCAGCAACTTGAATGGATTTGGAGTCGATCATACTCAGTGATTTATCACAGAAACAAAGAACAGAGTACCATATGTTCTCATTCATAAACGGACCTTGAACAAATCAAAACACTATAAGAAAGGGATTGGCAGTAGTGGGAAACTGCCAGGGGAGGGTGAGTGGGATTGGCCGTTGAGGGAAACTGCTAGGGGAAGGAGGGGCGCATCTCATCAACAAGGGCACCTGCATAATCAACGATTGTATACCTAACCCTGAATTGTACCCCACATCTTTATAATAAAATAAATAAATATTCTTATGCTAAAAACAAAAAGCATTTCTTGTATCAGTAATTTCCAAAAATGTCCCAATGCCAGGTTGTTCACTGTATAAGACTCTGCCTATGTAAATGTAGATTCTCTAAATCTATAATAATTTCGGTTCTCTACATCTGTAAACTCTCACGTGTGCAATATTTTACACTTTTAGAGCTCCTCGGCTATTTGTCAAGTCCTCTTTTTCAGAATACTAGTCTTCTCCACCTCTAACATCACATGTGATATGATAGGAGTCCAAAGTCCCCCTTTCTTGCATCAGGACCTTTGTACATGCCGTTTCTTGGACCTACATCTCTCTCAGCTCTATCACTGATTAATTTCTACTTATATTTCAGGTCTCTACTTTCTACTTATGGATCATTTCCTAAGAAAGACCCTTCTTGGCCCTCCAATCTAAATTAGTCCTCTCTGTTTATCTCTCTTAGTATCTTATTTTTCTCCTTCATCACACTCATCATAATCATGTTGTTATATATACTTAGTTGTTGTCTTGGTTTAATGTCTTCTTCCCTACAAGAATTTAGGGGACACCAGGCATGGTGGCTTATGCCTGTAATCTCAGCACTTTCAGAGACTGAGGGAAAGGAATTGCTTGAGACCAGGAGTTTGAGATCACCCTGGGCAACATAGCAAGACCTAATTGCTACAAAAAAAAAAAAAAAAAAAGCTAGGCGTGGTGGTGCTCCTGTAATCCCAGTTACCAGAGGTTGAGGTAGAAGGATCTCCTGAGCCCAGTAGTTCGAGGTTGTGGTGAGCTATGATTATGTCACTGCACCCCAGTCTAGGTGACAGAGACCCTGACTCAAAAAAAAAATGAATTTAGGGTAGCAAATGGAGACCATATCAGTTGTGTTCCACATGGTTTCCCCAGCAGTGAGTGGGGGCTTAATTCACACTTGTCGAATGGCTGACCCATCATCTGCTTCAGTTGAAGAAAGAAAAGGCTGACATCAGCCTTTCCCCAGCAGTGAGTGGGGGCTTAATTCACACTTGTCGAATGGCTGACCCATCACCTGCTTCAGTTGATGAAAGAAAAGGCTGATATCTTTCCAGTGGGCCGGAGTCAGAGCACGCTTTCCACCCTACAACCTGGACTCAGGTGCTTCCTAACACATGCAGGACTGCTCACAGGATGGAGGAGGTACAGCTGGGTACTCCCACTGGCATTAGCAAGGGAACAAAGAGCCAGGAGGAGGAATGGGAAGAAAATTCAGCAACTTCTGGCTTCCAAAGTGTTGAAAGAAATCTATAGAACTCCCAGCCAGCCTGGGCTTGTGCTGAGTCTTTTATATCATGGGAATTTTCTCCTCCCTTGAAAGAATTACCTATTTATTGACATTTTTCAAGCTATGGTCACTCTACTGCTGTCCTCACTTCTCCTGTCCCCAACATACTGTTAACTTGATCTGTGCTTAACCAATGGGCAAGAAAAATCCCTTTCCTGAGTGAGAATGGCCAATGGGAACTGAGAGTTAGTCTTCCACACATAAATGGGGCAACCATGATCTATGAATCACAGAAGCAAAGCAGATTTGTCTGTAAATAAAGAAGAGTCAAAGGAATGTGAAGAGCGTGCCAGAGAGAAGAGATGGAGAGAGCCCCGAGGCATTCCATTCCCTGGTTATAGTCCTTTCCTTACGTCTAGCTGCACACCTGCCCGCAGGTACTTGGAGAAGGCCGCATTTTTGATTAGGTTACCTGCTGAAAAACAAACTCTAGGTAAACATAATGATTTTACAGAGATCATCCTGTTTAATCCTTATAGCAACCCAGTAGGTATTATTATCCCCCAGATTATTTTTGGCTTCATGGAAATTAGTCCAGGATTGAGTGTCATGGAGACTTGAGTTCTAGTCTCAACTCTACAAGGACTGTAGCATCTAAAGCTAACTTCTTTCAACCTCAGTCTTTCTCAAAAAGCAATTTTAAACTGGTGGAAAGGTTCACACAAGTGGTGAAGCAAGAATCCTGTTTGTCATTTATGAATACATTGGCCGTGACCTAGAAGACTTCAGATGGACAGGAGCTGTCAACAGCCTGACCTGAGTCTCCTCATCCCTAAGTGCATGAATTGCATTACATAATATCTGAGATGCCTTCTTGCTCTAAAATTCAGCAGATTATTTTCCTGGCCCCAGTTACCAAGAGGTTCATTCTCAATCATGAAAGAGCTGAAAATGGCTAATAAATTTGGTGAAACATTTGGACAACACAGTTATAGAACCACTTGAATCTGCAATAACTCTTTTTGCCTCTAAAAACCTTTGAAATTTTTCCCTTTTATTATGACTGCATGGATCATTACTTGGCAAAAAAATTTCCCCTAATATTGATCTATGAACATAAAGAATTATGTCTCAGGATAAAAGAATATAAAAATAAAACCTATTAGCTTATTGACAATAAAAGTAGGGGCTGAATTTTCATAAAAATGAACCAACAAAAGCTGCCATCAAAACTGGATGAGCTGAGAAAATGCCAGCTTAATTGATTTACCCTGAGTTAGTGGTTTTCAAGCAAATGTTCCTCAGTTCCGAACCCCCAAGGTTTTCTTGAAATTGTTCAGTGTTGAGAATTGATCACTGAATTCCCAGTTGATTGTCAGTTTGCTAAGAGCTATGACCTTGACTGTCTTTTTTTTTAAAGACAAGATATTGCTATATTGCCTAGCCTAGAGTGCTGTGGCATGATCATGGCTTACTGCAGCCTCAAATTCCCAGGCTCAACTGATCCTCCCATGTCAGCCTCCTGAGTAGCTGGGACTACAGGCATACATCACCAAACCCAGCTACTTTTCTAAAAATTTTTTGTAGAGGCAGTGTCTCACTATTGCTTCCCAGGCTGGTCTCAATCTCTTGGTCTTAAGCAATCCCCCTGCCTCAGCCTCCCAAAATGCTAGGATTACAGGCGTGAGCCACCATCACACCCAATGACTGTCATCTTTACCAGGGGATCCTGGCACCACATCCTTGCATTTATTAGTATTTCTTGGATAAATGAAATTTCAGAAAACTGAGATCCTGCAATAATGAAGAAGCACCTAACCAGAGCCTACAAATGCTGGCTCTCCACTGAGTTCCCACATTGAAAAATCCACTAAAATAGACTCTGAGAATGATGGTCTTTCAATTATATTTACAAGTGCTTTACAAAAGTGGCACAGTATTTGGAGTCAAGTGAAATTCAGGAAGAACTTATGTTTTTCAAACATCCACGATAAAGAAAAATCAGTTCTTTTCATAGACCAGTTCCTGGCACACATCAGGTTTTCAAGGAATGATCTTTAAATGAATAAATTAACTATACATACTTTATAAGTATCAAAAATTTTAAGTATACATACAATGTTTGCATTTTATTATGCATAAAAGGACAAACTGATTTTTCTTCTGCGTCATCTATCGGTTTTACTTCTTCTCCTCAGTTTGACTGCATACACATTGCTCAGCCCTTCCAACGTCCAGTCCACCATGTTGGTTTTGGAGACACATCTTCTGATCTGCTAACGAGCTTGTTAGCAGAAGTTTAACTGAGAACAGGGAAAATTGATTAGCTGGGACACATAAGAAGAGCACTCTGCCTGTCCAAGGCATCTAAACTTTATTTTTCTCTCCCCCTGCCACATAGAAGATGATGTTAGATGATAGAGAGATAGATAGATAGATAGATAATAGGTGTTTAAATTTTCTTGCCTCTGCAGAGTACAGTGCAAATACTGAATTTACCTTTGTTCCTGTTCTATGCTGCCTGCGATGTAGTGTCCTCTCTACTCGCCACAGGGCTGTTCATCTCGTTAAATTGCCAGGTCTCTGGCCTTTGTCAGCCATCTGCTACCTCGCCTTTGATTTGCATTGTTGGCTCCTCATGTTTAAGAGGCTACAGCAAAGAAACCAGGCCAGGAAAGAAGAAATGGACAGAAATGATGCAAGTGGCACTAGCTCCCCTCACCTTTGTCCCACTGTTTACTCTCTAGAGAGGGGACAGTTTGCAGGCTCCAGGAGACCACGGAACTTGGGGCCTGAGCTGTGTTCTGTACTGGGTCTTCTTCAATTAATGGGCAACCATAAGTAATGTGATAGAAAGCGTGACAAAGGAAAATCAAGACCTTGGTCTGAGACCACTAAAGCCTTTCATATGGCATCAGCCCCTGTCATGCCCTGCCCTTCCTTATCCTCTACACAACTGCCACAGCAGGCTATCCCTCCCTCCTGCTTCAGGTCCTTTGCATATTCTGTTCCTTGCGCCTAGATTTCTCTTCCCCTAGCTCATCCCTGATTAATTCCTACTTGGGTCTCTATTTACATATCATTTCCTAAGAAATACCTCCCTTGGCACTCCAATCCAAATTAATCCTCTCTGTTTTTCTCTCTTAGTATCTCGCTTTTCTCCTGCATCACCCTTATCATAAGTGTTGTTATATATTTAGTTGTCTTGGTTTGATGTCTGCTTGCCTACGAGAATTTAGGGGCGAAGATGGGGACCATATTTGTTTTGTTCCGCACGGTATCCCCAGCATCTAGCACCCTGCAGTGAGTTGGGATTTAATTCATATTTGTCGAATGGATAACCCATATTGTTGATTTTAAAAAGGGTTAGTATCTTTCCAGTGGCTGGAGTAAGAGCACATCCTCCACCCTGCAACCTGGACTCAGGTGTTTCCTAACCACATACAGAACTACTCAGAGGTACAGCTAGGCACTCCCACCAGCATTAGCAAGAGAAAAATGGTGGGGTGAGGGTGCATGAAACAAATGTCAGCAGATAGGATGTCCTGGTTTCCAAAGTGTTGAAATAAATCTTTAGTACTCCCAGTCAGCCTGGACTTGGGCTGTCTCTTTCATGTCATGGTGTTTTTTTTGTTTTTGTTTTTGTTTTCTCCCTTAAGGAGAACTACCTACTTACTGACACTTTCCAGTAGAAGTCTACCCCAGTGGTGAGTGTGAGTTTAAGCTTTACAGAGAAAACCTCAGGTCAGCAGCTAGATGCTTGCTCAAAGGAGGAATGTTTAGACCTGCAGTCAATAAAGCCCTCTTGCATTAGTTTCCTATGCAGTTATAACACATTACCACAAATTTAGAAGCTTAAGCAGCATAAATTTAGCATCTTACAGTTCTGGAGATCAGAAGTCCTAACCTATAACAGAAAGCTCAGAGGTAGGTGGTTCCAGCAAGGGGTGCTTCCTACCTTTCTGCGCTGCTTTTCTTAGTAGCTCAGAAATGTCTCCCTTTGTGATGGCAAAATGGCTGCCACATTCGCCAGAATCATATCCTCACAGAACATCTTCCCGAGTACGAAAGAAAGGACTGGGGTGGAGGACCCTTTCTCCTCCTGCTGCTCTCTTATCTGAGAGGAACACCTCCTGGGAGTAGTCAGTGGACTTCACCAGATCTCAAGGGCCAGTCAGTCTCATGCTTACCTGGCAAAGGAGAGTGGAGTTCCATGACTGGCCTAGAGCAATCAGGAGGCATCCTCTGGGGGTGGGCACATTGCCACCACAAGCGGAACAAAGGTTCTGTTTAAAGGAAAGTAGGGGCAATGGCTGTTGAGTAGGCAGCTAACAGTGTTTGCCACATGAACACGAGCTGCTATTTGTTTTTAAATGTGCTAATGCATACATAAGGCAAACTTTATAATCACATCTGAGTCTTTATGTTTATCTCATCAACTGAACTGACTATTTTGGTCCTTATCTATACAGATAACCTAAATTAATCTAATGTTATGTAGAAAAAGAAAAAGGCATTAAACTGTGTGTTCATGGACAGATCCCCACGTGATACCCTATATTCATCCATAAAAAATTATTTATTGAGGACCTACAATGACCCTGGCACAGTAGCCAAACACTAGGACTAAGATATTGTCTCTCCCCTTGGATAATTACAGTATGGTTGGTTAAGTGTTATTACAGAGGTAAGAACAAGGAACAAGGGAATTCTCCTAGTGATAGGAGGGTAATCTAGCCTTATATTGGAGTCAGCAAGAGATTTCAGAGGATGTTATGATTCCGTAAGAGAGACCTGAAGAACAAATGGAGTTAGCCAGATGGTGCATTGGCTGGGGATTATAAAAGGTTTGGGGAAAGAATGAGCGTGTGCTCCAGGCAGAGGAACTAGCTGTGCAAAAGCTTGGAAGGAGGACAATTCAGGCAAATTTTGAACATAAGTAGAATTTGGTGTGGCAGGAGCAGAGTGTGATTGGTCTTGAGAGAGGACAGAGAGGCAGGGACTCAGACAATGAATTTAGACTCTTTCTCAAGGACAACGGACTCTGGGGAGTAACACAATGAGATTTGCAAGGTAAAAGTCAGGGCCTTTGGCGAATTATTGCTTTGTTGGCCCCATGGCACTCTGCTCCCTGCTCCCCACATCCATATCCTGTCCCTGGCCTCACAGTGCTTCTCCACTTCTTGACTTTGAGCTGGGCTGCACTACTTGGTTTGGCCAATGGCATGTTGGTACAAGTGACCGTGTGCGGTTTCCACACCAGGCTTACGCAACCTTGGCTTTTCCTTTGCCGTCTCATGCCTCAGCCTTTGCCATGAGAAGAACGTGGCCTGGCAGCCTCCTGGACCCAGGAAGAAGTCGGGAGACAGATTGAAACACAGCCACCAGCCACTGCAGCCCAAAGTACAGCTGTCCTCAGAGACCCATAAGGGAGAAGCAAGTGTTTCTGTCTGTGTGCCCCTGAGACGTTGAGCTTCTTCAGCAGGAAGCATTCTTGTGGCCATCACTGACTAAGACAGTGCCACCCACACTGGAAACAGAGCAAGGCATTTGGAGATGGGTGTAGTGGACAGAGAGATTAGAAAGACACTTAGAAAACAGAACTGCCTGGACACAGCAGCTTATAGAAAGCAGCTGAGGATGTCTCCGGGGGTTCTTCCTTGGTTAACTACACATTGAGATGGGAACAGAAGGAGGGTACATGTTTGCTTACGTTGATTTGGAGGCACTTGGAGACATCCAAGTGATGCTTCCCAGGCGACAGGGACCTAGCACGAGGGAGAGAGGCTGTAAGCTGGAGCTCCAACGAACACACAGATGGTCACTGAAGCCTTGGGTCTGGGTAGGAACACCCAGTCTGTAGGGCTAGACAAATGCAGGGGATCATATTCTGAAGCAGTGGCATTCAAGGCCAAAAGAACAAGAGTGCTCAAAGGAAGCCAGAGAGAGCTACCAAGGAGAAAGACCCACGCAGGCCACAAAGAAGAGAGCTCTCCAAGGGAGAGGGCGTGGTCAGCACTGTGGGCAGCCGATTAGAAGAGAGGCAAAGAATTTATAAGGAACCACAAAAGAATTTACTTCATTTGTAGACAAAGAAAGAAAAGGAGAAACAGATCTTAGCCATTCCCAGAGCAGATGAGCTGGTAAAGCTCTGGCCACAAGGTCAGACACTGATGTTTACTGAGATGTCCAGAAAGTGAATAAAAGCCACTTTGAGTGGTCATCCAGTCCTGATCCCCCTGGGTGAGCCGTGCCTGGGAGCAGGTCGAAACCTGGAGCATCCATGAGAAGTCATGTCTACCAGGCGCCTGGGCTGGGCACAGTCTCTGACTCACTTCCCATTGACCCGGGGGAACCTTCTGAATGCCCTGGTGGCCTCCGACTGATCCAGGCTTCAGAACCCACAGTGGCTCCTTTTCCCTACATTTGTTCTGGAGTCTGGATTCTGCAGACCAGCTGTGGCTCAAATACCAACACCTTTTCCACAGTGGGCAGAGAGGGGAGGGCGCCAGAAGAGGTGACAACATGAGCTACTGAGGAGCGAAAGGTTTGTCCGGGCGCACACAGACACACACGACCACTGAGCCCAGCACAGGACGTGCTGGTGCTCTCAGACAATTGCACATCGATTCCCCCAGTGCCTGCTCGGGTTGGAGAACACCAGACATTCGAAGTTTGTTTTCCTTCTCAATTGAAACTGACATTTCCCCACGATTGGATTACTTTGAAATCAAGAAATTGCAGCTCAGATAGTTCATGAATTTATTTCTGTTCCACCTTGTCGCATTTATTACAAAGACTGATCAGCCAAAGAATATGGGCTTTCTGCTTTTTATTTCCTGTTTTATTGCAGTCGCCTTTTAAGAGAGGGTGGTGTGGTTCCCAGGGCTGGGGCAGGTCACAGGCACAGGCAGGGGTGCAGCCTGGCAGAGTCTGGGGTCCTCTGGTTCTCGTGGATTGTATCTGCTGCCTCCTCCACCCAGAACCCTAGAGGAAGGATCTGGGAAAAGATGTCTAGGGTTCTGGGGGAGAAAGGTGCCCGGGCGATCGCAAAGAGATACCAGAAACCCTACACCATGTCAGAGACAAATCCAGGAGAATTTGAGTGGGACAGTCATTTTTTCCTGTCCCTGCACCCTATAGCCATGATTGGGGACAGTTGTAGAAAAGTGTCCTTGGTCAGCCAAAGAATATGGTCAGAGGGAAGAGATTATAAACCCAGGGATTCTGAAGAGGCTTTCTGGGATTTGGGGGGCCCAAAGTCTTTGTGTGTATGTATATTTGTGTGTGTGTATTTGTGTGTGTGTGTGAGAGAGAGGATTTGTTATATAAACATTTACCTACTAGTGGCAGAGTCTGGGGAAGGGACTGGGGCCCCAACCATGATTGTCCCTATCCTTCAGAAGCTCCCAGTCTTGTGGGGTCACTGAGCTGAGAGCCAGGATAGGGCGAGCCCAGGGCTCAATGAGAGCACTGTAGAGGGCTTCTCAGAGGAAGCAGAGTCTGAGCTGGCTTCTGTGCGGAAGGCCCGTTTGGTGTGAGACGATTGCCTTCTACACTGTTAGACCCAGATCACTGAGACAGGAGAGGCAGCAGGGGGTTGGGGCAGAAGCCCATCCCCAGTGATGACCGCGCAGTCAACAAGTTTAGTAGGCAGGTGAAGAGTCATCCTGGGTTGATACCTTAGCTCTGCGACTTGCTAGTTCTGTGACCTTAACTTTTTTGTGTCTTGGGGTCTCTTGTTTTAGAGAGGGGGCCCAAAAAGCTTAACCTCACAGAGCCACAGAGAGGACTCAATGAGGAATCCCATGTCCAGGCTAAGGACAGTGCCGGCCACCAGGAGCACTCAGTGAACACCTGCTCTGCTAGTTTGACAGCACCCGACTGTGTGTGTCTTTCGGAGAGGACGAGGAGGGAGGAACACGCAAAGCCCTCACCTTTTTTCCGGGTCCACACAGGATAGATGGTTAACCCAGTTAGCCTGAGAAGTAACGGACAGCTGACTGTAAGTAAGAAAAGGGAACAAACCAAAGTGTTTCCTCGTCTATCCTCTGTCCTATTTAGGGTTTGAACACCAGCCATAATCCCTACTTGTTTCCGTGTAAGATGAGCAGCTAGGAACACGGCCTACCTTGTATAACAGGGAGACTGAAATCTCAAATTCGTTAAGTAATCTGTGCCAAATCCCACATGGAGATTATTAAAGAGTTGAGACTCGTACTCTGCTCTTCTAAAGTGCAGGCCCGGGCCTCCTAATAAATCACGGGGCTCCCTGTCCTCCTCCACCCAGCAAGACCTGCCTCCCACCATTGCTGAGCTGGTCAGACAAGGTGGGATGATTTCATGGGCTCAGAAACAGAAAAGGTTGCCTCGGGCGTTTTCTTGGATGTTTGATTTTAATATCAAAGCCAGTTATATCCATAATGGGCAAATACTAAGCGATTGATTCTCTTAAGTTTCTCTGACAGCAGAGAACAGAGAATGAGAAGAGAGGCCGTAGCTCTGTAGGGTCACCAGAAGGGGAAGGGGGTGCCGGGTGATGTTCAGCGTGACCCGGCTCCGCTGTTCCTGGGAAGGAAAATTGTAGCTTACAATTACAGAAAATCAGTAGCTGGGATTTTTAATCATAACAAAAAAAGCTGTTTGCGCAGCAAGTAATTTGTGGTAATGTTTTATAATTGATAGTCATTTCTATTATTTAAATACTGATGAATTCACATTCTAGGCAATGTATTGACTTTCCTTGGGGTGTTATGGCAGCCTTCCTGGCTTAAAATTGTTCTTTATTGTTTTCTTTAAAATGTCCTGTTTACTTGTTCTATTTGTGGCTGCTTATGGGACAGCACCCACTAGGAGAGCACTGTGGGCAGTTTAGACAAGAGAGACCACAGAGACACTCTGCTCCTTCCAGCCTGGTGCTTTTCTTGCCAAGAGGATTCCCGAAACACCCCTTGGTAATGTGTGCACACAGCCTCTCTGTCGCTGGCTCCATTTGGCCCATCCATAACATGAGAAAAATGTAAAATCTACGAATGCAGCTGTCATTTTACAGTAATGACTCTGCAGGCTCTGGTTATTCTGCAGACAAGTGTCCTGGGCCAGTCCCATCACACCTGCAGGACCCTAGTTTCCTGTCTAGCCCCGTAACATGAGAGTGCTGGAAGTAGCCGCCTGAAAGAGTTCTCAAAACTCTGCATTCAAATGAGTTAATGGAATCAGTGAATATGTTTTCTTGCAGGTGCACTGAAGGGTCTGACTGCTGAAAACAGAAAATACAAAAAAAGATTAATGAGCCAGGGTTGCTAGAGGATTCACTGCCGACAGACATGGGCTGCCTGTTCGCGTTTAGTATCTCTGCATCTTCCTGAGGCTTTTACTATTTGACTCCTCACAGCCCTTTAAACAACAGACTGAACATAAAGTAAAACCTTGACTCTCAGCTGAGGCTCTAGGCTGATGTTTTATGAGATATTCCAGAATATTTCTCCAAGTTTATCTACAGGATGGGAGTATTTATATTCCATTTATTGGACATGTTAATTTGTTTTTGTTTTTGTCTCAGGAAGACAAGAGAAGGCATTTATAAGCTGTCAGCTTCACCTCACAAGGTCGGTGCTGAAAGCTCTGTGTAGGAAAAAAACCAACTCCCTGATGCAAATACATTGTATTGCTACTGCTGACTTATGACCGTGTGAGTTAGATGGTCTCAGCAACCTTGAGAGATCAGATCATGGATTCTTGTTCCATGTAATTCCATTTGTTTTGTTCTGTTCCATGGGTTCATATATGGTCCTAGTTCCAGCCAGCTGTCTTGCAAATGTGTGTTATTTCTTGTAAGAAGCATTTCTCTGAACTGAAGCTTAGTGTTGGGGGTCTTGTTACTCGTGGATGGATCTTCTTATCCATCTTGGATCTAGCAATGCTGAGCATGTTCCTGGACCACAGCTGGAAAACCTGAGTTTCTTGGCACAAGAAGTCTTGTTTGGAGGACATGCATGGTGGGCCATGCCTGTAATTGCAGCACACTGGGAGGCCAAAATGGGAGGATAGCTAAAGGCTAGGACTTCAAGACCAGCCTGGACAACATAGCAAGACCTGTTTCTAGAAAACATAAAAATAAATTTCCCTGGTGTGGTGGTGCAGGCCTGTAGTCCCAGCTACTTGGGGAGCTAAGATGGGAGAAACTCTTGGGCCCAGGGTTTCGAAGCTGTAGTGAGCTATGATCATGCCAATGTACTTCAGCCTGGGCAATAGAGTGACCTTGTCTTTAAAAAAAAAAAAATGTCCTGTCTGCCTGATTGAACCCTGACTTTCAGATGCGATTTCGAAGCTCAATGATTTTCCATTCTCTTACCGAGCAGGTCTAACACCATGCTCTAAGCATTCCTTCAAACTTACATGCCCGACTTTGATTCAACTGTCATAAGCCTTGCCAGCCCATTCTGGATGGCAACTCCTGGGATGCTACACACCATTTGGAAGAGATCAAACAAGTAGATATGGTTACATTTTATATAGGAACATAGTTAGGGAAACAAAGTACTATCCCAAAGAATTGACTTTGGACTTTCCCTCTGCTGGAATTCATTAAGAAATACAAAGCTTACTTTGTATTTGTGCAAAAAAGTAAGCTCTTTTCTTTAAGAAAATTAGTGAGGCGGGTCATGCTCTAGATATTAAAATATACTAGCAAGCTGAAATAAATAAGTATTGTGGCACAATTACAAAAATGGGTAGATATAGCACAAAGAGCTAACCTAGATATAGACTTTGATATTTACACTTAGTCTATAATAAAAGAGGAATTACAAATTCAATGAAGGGAGTTGGGAAAATTGCATATTTGAGAAAAAAAGAATTAACTTGGATATTCCTCCCACAGTATTTTACAAAATAATTTCCAAATGGATGAGATGGATAAGAGAGTTACAGGTACAAAAAGGGACTTTAAAGATCACAAGGAATATACAGAAGTATTTTAATATGACATCTATATGGCAAAGAACTTTTAACATAAAAAACAACAGGGAAAGGTCAAATAGATTTGACTGATAAAATGTTAAGCATCTGTGTATATAAAAATTAATATTCATATTCAAAGACAAATAAACTGAAAAAATGGTTATCGGGACCATATTCCGGGAAGATAGAAAGGACAGTAGCATCGTTTTTAACTTTTTTAGAATTTCCACATAAAAACAGAAAGAGCAAGTAGATAGTAAAAAGTTAAAAATTCATGAACATTTACAACAAGGTTAAAGGACAAAGTATCCTCACCAACCCCGAAATATAAGCAGATGGGCCAAACCACCAATAGCTTCACGATCTGCAAGGTATCAGCCTATGTGCCAGAGGAAGCTGAGGCGGGGGGGGTGGATCCTGACAGATTTGAGAATAGGCCAACCCAGAAACAGACAGCTGGGAAGCACAGCAGGGCACCTTGAGAAGAGCAGTTGAAACTGAGAGGGACTTAATTCAATTGTATTAGAGTTCTCCAGAGAAACAGAACCAATAAAATGAAGATAGATAGGTAGATAGATAGATGATAGTTAGATAGAGAGATGAAAGATAAATGATAGATAGACAGACAGAAAGGTAGATGACTGATAGGTAAAAGGAGATTTACTGTGGGAATTGGCTCGTGTGATTATGGAGGCCAAAAAAGTCCCACAATATGCCATCTGCAAGGCTTAGACCCAGGGAAGAGGATGGCATAACTATCAGCCCAAGGCCAAAGGCCGGATAACTGGGAAGGTTGCTGGTGTAAGTCCCAGAGTCCGAAGGCTCAGGATCCAGGAGCTCCCATTTTGGAGGGCAGCAGAAGGTGATGTCGCAGCTCAAGAAGAGGAAGATAAAATTCACCCTTCCTCACCTTTTTTGTTCTATTTGGGTGAGGCCTCAATGGATTAGACGATGCTCATTTCCAGTATGGGGACAGATCTTTACTCAGACTATTGATTTAAATGCTAATCTCAGGAACACCACCCTAGACTGATATAGATTGGATGGCTGTCCTCTCCCCTCCAAATCTCTTGTTGAAATGTGGTCCAGTGTTGGAGGTGGGGCCTAGTGGAAGATGCCATTCTCTGTTAGTTTACATGAGAGTCAGTTGTTTAAAAGAACTTGGTTCTCCCTTCTCTCTCTTGCTTCCACTCTTGCCATGTGACTTGCTTGTTCCCCCTCCTCCATGACTGTAAGCTTCCTGAGGCCTCACAAGAAGCTGATGCCTGTGCCATGCAGAACTGTGAGGGAAATGAACCTATTTCCTTTATAAATTACCCAGCCTCAGGTATTCCTTTATAGCAACACAAAATAGACTGATACATAGACACACTCAGAAATAATGTTCCACCAGCTAGCTGGACATCTCCTAGCCCAGTCAAGTTGACACATAAAACTATCACGCTAATCCAATAGTGATGAACACAAGGGTGTTTGTAAGATGTTTTGAAGTGATCAGTGCAGTCTTTACTTTACCCTGCCAGCTCTTGAAGTGAGCAGTCAGGAATCCCCTCTGGGAGAGTTTTCAGTAATCATATAGGTGGGAATACTATCTGTACTGTTGTTCTGAGTCTGTTGTGTATATAAGATGCAATAAAACAACCGAGTAACTATTGAATAGACTGTTATCTCCTGTGTCTTTGAGAACCAGGATTTTTGGCATGGAAGAAAGGAGGTACCATGGTACTATAGATTAGGTTAAGTAAAAACCCTATAGCCCTGAAATAGGATGGGAAGTGTCAGTGTGAATTCATGAGGTGGGTGTGTGTTCAGTTCTGCTAGAATATGACAGGTGTGTTTCTGAAAATCACCTCAGTGCGCAAAAACTGTACAACTAAAAACCACTGGGAACTGGTAAAAATGGGGGGAAGGACACAGTACTCAAAAACTTCATCAGCAACACATTTTAAAAGCATATAAATCTAGCAAAAAGGATAGCACAGGTTACATACATAGTTAAGAAATGCATAAATGCTACAATAATTATGGCGCCTCACTTTGAAAAAGTCCTGACATTTGCTTGTAGAAGTGGGCACTGGAAGGACTGCAGCCTGTCAGTTATTGTGAAGGGGTGGAAGAAGGCTTGTCTGAAACTGGACAGAAAGTTGTCACATCAGATGTGGATGGTGTGGCCCAATGTCCTCTGTTGGGCACTGGTGCTGAATGCCAGAGTTACCTGATCTTTTGCAGCCTTAATTCTAGGTCACTTTTTTCTGCCTTTGAGATAGAGGCCCTCTGAGGCATGCATCTGTAATAGATAACTTGCTTTATGAAGATGGAAAATTTTGTCTAATGTCCTGCTTTCTTCTTCATCAGTTTCTGTGCGATTGCTGGAAATGCCTTTGCTGCATTCTCATCCACATTTGCAGCTTTGCACTCAGCTGGGAGCTCTGGAAACCATAGTGGTGTTTGAAACCACCAAACAAGCCGGGCTCGGTGGCTCAGCCTGTAATCCCGCGCCTTTGGGAGGCTGAGGTGAGTGGATTGCCTGAGCCCGCGGGTTCGAGACCCGCCTGGGCAAGCCGAGACCTCATCTCTACAATAAATCAAAAAATCAGCCGGGCGTGGTAGCGCGCGCCTGTAGTTTCAGCTACTTGGAAGGCTGAGGCGGAAGGATCGCCGGAGCCCAGCAGGTCGAGGCTGCGGTGGCCGGGAGCAGCCACT
>CAUYQG010198445.1:0-17188 GCA_963574415.1 Tarsius wallacei | reverse complement strand
TGTTAGGGGTGTCTTTAGAATATATAAATACCATCTCATTCACTCTCCTGTAAAAAAAACTCTAATGCTTTTCTATTCATTAGACTCATATCCAAATTCTGCACCATAGTCCAAATACCATGCATTGAGTTTCTTCCAGTTTCTCTAACCTGACCACTTAATATTTTCCTCTAGCTGAAATAAGCTTTCTCCTTATTTTTGCATGGTTGGTTTCTTCTTTCTTCAGTTCATATCTGAAATATCCACTCTCTCTCAGTTATTTCATGATTTTTAAATCCCATTTTTTTTTTTTTTTGAGTTGGAATCTCACTCTGTTGCCCAGACTGGAGTGCAGTGGCCGCTCCCGGCCACCGCAGCCTCGACCTGCTGGGCTCCGGCGATCCTTCCGCCTCCGCCTTCCAAGTCGCTGGAACTACAGGCGCGCGCTACCACGCCCGGCTCGTTTTTTTGATTTATTGTAGAGATGAGGTCTCGCTTGCCCAGGCAGGTCTCGAACCCGCGAGCTCAAGCAATTCACTCACCTCAGCCTCCCAAAGGCGCGGGATTACAGGCTGAGCCCCCGAGCCCGGCTAATACTGATTTTTTTTAAAAGGAAGCTCAGTTTATGCGCATTCTCTTAAACTATCAATAGGGGAACACTAGACAATTCTTATGACTAGTAATGTGAAGGAGTACAGTACATATTGTGTAGTCTAAATCAAAACCTAGGGGGAAAATATTTACTCAGCTAGGTTGTTGAATTATATTTGATAACCATTATTGTCCAATAATGAATAAATAAGACCAAAAGGAGTACTAGAATTGACCCTTCCATTTGTGTGCTCTCAATTTTTTATTGCCTAAGACTTATTAATCTGTGCACACATATGCTATATATAAAGTTGGGGAAAGAATAAGGTTTGCAATTATTTTTTATTTTGAAGGTTATGCAGATTAACAACTTGCTTTCTCAACATTCTTTACTTCTTAGTGAGGAGGGATGTCTGATCTTTTGGTGATGGCTATTACCTTTCCCTGTGCCCTTTTTGTTTCTTGCATTATACGTTGGCCTTGACTTGACTTCAGGAAGGGCGAGACTCCCTTATCCCCATGCCATCTCTGTTATGCTTTACAAAGTTTCTCTTTACATAGTAAATATAGGTTGTGTTAACTCCATCAATGTTATGGAAGTATAATTGCATATCAATCAAAACCATTGTCAACACAATCATACAGAATATATTTTTACTTTGTGTTCCAGACTGTCTTTATTTTTTGATAGGTTATATACAGCAGACACCCAGGAAACATCATTTGTGTGACATCAATAAATAAAAATAAACCCACTCTACAAATAAACGTGAAAGATTGCTCCCTGGATACATTTATACTATCTAAATATAGTCCCCTGGCCTCAACCAAAGTAAATGTAGCTACAATTTTGATGGAAAACATCAGCTGTGAATGTAGGGTCTTCACAAGTCTCTGCTGCAGTAATTGCTGTCAAGGCATCTCGGCAGAAGCTAGATTTGGTTGTTTCTTTTATTTCTTATTTTTTAAAAGATCTTTTAAGGCAAGACAGTATCTAAGTGCAGTAAACCCAAGAGAATCCCACAACCTAGATAAAAAACAATTTTACATCTCAAAGAAGGCAGAAAGAGTATGCTATTTTGAAGTTATAAAAATGCCATTTTTAGGCTAAATTTTCAATTTATTGCTCAACAGTGATTATCACAAACTGAACTACCATGAATTAAAATATATTAAAGTATATACCAATTGAGACAGTAACTAAAAATAGAAAAGAATTACAGAACTGAAAATGATGATCTAGAAAAAAATGCACTAAATGAAGAAACTGAAGCAAGCAAAGAATTATGTAATTTGTCCAAGATTACAAATATAGTTAGAGACAAAAATTGCTGTTCTCTTGATTCTCAGGGCACCATTGTTTGTTCTTTCTATTATGAAATTTTTTAGCACAAATAAATAACATAATAAGCCTTAATGTACCCATCACCCAGAGTCTACGTGGAAGCATTTACAACAAAAAGTTTTTGTACTTTCATTAAACTCATATTTTACTTTTTTATTCAAACTATTTTTTTTACATCTTGGCTGCTCCTTATGAAAATGTATGTATTTAGGTTTCGTTATCTCATTCTTGGAATGATTTTCCAAAGACTAGTGCCTTCATTTTCTTTGAAATGACTATTTTTATATCCAACAGTGTGGTTTCAGTTTAAAAGTTGTATGTTATTGTTTTCATCTTTTTATCAATCATTTAAGAGATTATTTTCTTCTCACATTACATTGATTGACATGTTTCAAACAAAGCTAAAATATATTGGTAAGAATGTACAAATTTCTAACTTTAATGGGAAAGTTTTTCGTGTTAAGAATAATGTTGGCAGTTTATTAAGATAGATTTGGTTTTGTAATGCCAAGAAATATTATTTTTCTAGTTTACTATGTGATTTTTAAAAAAGAATGAATATTGAATTTAAAAATATATCTTTACAGAATCTATCTTAATAATGCATTTTATTTTTTTCACATTTGTCCTAATGATGCATATTAACAGGTTTTCTAATTTTGAAACATCTCTAAATATTTAAGCTATGTCTTCTCTGTATGGTATCTGAATTAAAAAAGGACCAAATTTTAGTCCTAGGTTTCTATTGCAGTACCTGAGTAATAATATACATATTCTAGAAAGTAGCATGTGATAATATTTGTGATAGGAGAGTTATTCTAAAAATAATAAGGAGTTGCATAACAGCAATTATTTTAAACAGTTCATAATAGTCTCTGTAAAGACTAAGGAAATGGCTAGTGCAATAATGAATGAGAATTTACCTTATACAATTTGTGACTGGATAGTTTAAGAGACAACATGATATCACTGAAAGTCTTAGGAGAGTCTTGCCTAGCAAGAGAATGAAAAAGAAGTGTTATTTTTCTTAAATATCAAAATTAATACATGTTCTTCCACAAAATAAGTTGAGTTAAAATTAAGATGTGGCTCAGAAATGGATGAACTCAACAATAGTTTTGAAAGTCTCAGCTAGTCTTTACGTGGAAGGCCACAGGTAGAACTTTTGATGTTGAAAGCTTATTTTAGTTCGTTATCAAGTTTCTGGTTATTGTTCATTTATTTGGAGAAATTGAGTGTTACCTACTTTTGCTTCATACTGTATCAGTAATCAGATATAGTATGCATTAACTATATATCTTCCATAACCAGTACTCTTTGGTGGTCTATGCCAATATCAGTATAGCTATTTGTTTGTTTGTTTTTTCTCCCCTACCCCCGTTATTTGTCTTAAAAACAAATTAAAATAGTTTAGCTCTTGTAGCATAGATTAGACATTATGATGTTTTAAGCAAAATGATGAGTCACAATCCATTAAAAACAAAAATATAATGCTAAAAGCAATTTAAATTCATGAGACAAGTTTATAAATCTTTCTTTAGAACCCTTTCATAATTTCTTCTTATAGCATTCTTTACATAAAATAAATTGTGATAGCAAAGTTTGAGACAGTTGATAAAGTTAATTAAAGCAGAAAATTGCATTATAATGACTTCAAAGGAATATGGAATAAGTTAATTTTGACTGGGTAAGCTTATCAAAAGCTTAATGTTACCAAACCGATTGTGCAGGGTTCACATTTGTTGCATCTTGGCCCTAACTTAAATGCTTTCCACATCTCTTACTCACCTATTGTTAACTGTAATTGCTGAGTCGTGTGAGTTAATCATAGGTTATTACTTGTTAATTATTAACTAGAGTGCAACCAGAGCTGATATTAAATATCCTTCACTCGTTTTTTTCCCCTACATTAAAGCATGTTACTCAAGGAGAAAGAGTTTCAATTATTTTTTGGTTAATTTTTGGGGGCAGCACTAGTTTTATGTTTATGATCCCTTGCATTAAGTATTCACTCAGAACTGTCATTCTTAGGCAGCATCTTGGATAGAATAAGCTCAAGCTAGAAATGTTATCATTACACTAGACCTATGTATACAGGCTAAGGGAGAAATAGAAAGTCATAATGATTGAGAGGTTGATTTCAAACAACTAAGATAAAAATTAAGCAATTTAAAGAATTACAATTTATAAGTAGAAAACTTGAAATATTCATGGAAGGAGAGTATTAAACATGTCAGAGAAGTGATCATTATATTTTTAAGAGAGGAGTTAGTTAAGAGAGAAAAAATAAGATTAACATCAACATTTCTAATCATAATCTGAAATTGACTAAGAAAATTGAGAAATTATAGTACAGAAATATTTCTAATGGATCACTTCATATTTCAAATATCAACAATCCTACTTAAGTTATTTTTATTATTGTGATATAAGAAATAGTTAATGATGATTTATATCATTCTAAACCACATAAAAGCATCATGAACTAGTACTAGACAATGGCTTTTTTGATTCAACCAAAATAGTTGCAAAATTCAGATTTATATTTACTTGATTATTGATCATGGCATTTGGAAGACTTGAACTGCCGGCAAGTTATTACCATTTCTTTTAAAATATCAGATTTATTACCTTTGGAAAACTAAAACTAAATATATAATTTTCTTTCCTATTTTAGTCACAGATTTATTTAGCAAAAATCTCTACAGCTGACTTTATTTTGATGATTATATATTCTACATATATCTACTATGTATATCTCTCTACTATAGTGTTTCTCCCTTACAGAGTCTTTGAGCTTCTGGTGACACTCCAGAATTTTAATCAATTTTAATTAAAGAGTAGTGCTTTCATTTCTTTTACCAGGGCTCTTGAAATATGAGAAATTCTGTCCTGGCCCTAATGCAAATGAAGATTTAGCCTACTAGCAGTTCTTAACATTTGGACTAATTTAATGCCCATGAAAGAGGAGTTGCTGGGCTCTGCCCACACCCATCTTGGCAAGTTTGTCAGTATACAAGCTTCCTAAAATGATAAGGATTTAGAACGCCATGTGGCCTTTTCTACCTCCAAGGGATTTTGAAGATGGTACAAAGGGAGGTACCATTATGTGGTTGAAAGACATTAGTTTGGAGCCAGGCAGGCCCAAATTGTATGTGACTAGATTGATGTTTCAGCCATGTGACATCAGAAATGTAACTACTTGCTTTGAATTTCAAACATCTTCAAAATGGAGATTGCAAGGATGGCGAATAGAATTATTGTAGGAATTACTGGAGTGAAGGCTTGAAAAGTACTTGTTTCGCATGGTATAGTGAAGATGTTAGCATCTCTCCTGTTCAAAAAGGCTAACTAGTATTACATTTAAGCTGCAACCTCTGCAACCATATTGTGTCTCCTCAAAGGAATAATGGTATGGTTAAGCATACAAAATCTGGAATCAGACTACTTGAGATCAAAGCACAACTCTGATGCTTGTTAGTCATGTGATTTGGGACAAGTTATTAAACCTCTTAAGGCTCACCTTCTTCATATTGTAAATGGAAATAATAATATATAGTCATATGTATTATTTCTTGCAATGTGCTTAGAGGAAGTGCCTGACACATGGCAAGAAGGATAGTTATCATCATCACCATCATCATCATCATCATCATCCATCTGCTGCTAAATGCTCTTCTTCTTGATTAGCCACACTCATTTGGGAAGATTTGACACTGATTTTACAAAACAGTGAATCAGTTAGATATGGTCACCATTTGATCTTAGAATGATATTGTGACTCATTTCTCAGTTCCTTTTTACCTTCTCAATTAGGTTTGGTTTATGTTCATTTTAAAAGAGTAGACATGTTTTGCATGGGAAGTGTATAAATTGAATATAAGATCACAGCTGTAATATTATAATCTTGTTGTAATATTTATTACTTAAAGATTTGTCAAAGACAACCTGAGTTTACTGAAAAATTCTGTTAATCAAAAGTGTCATGGCTTTTGTGGGTGGCTCTTGGTTTTCAACTATTGTCAGCACAGGTCTTTAAGTAGCTGTCTTCTGTACTCCAACAGGTGACCATAATGAGTTTTTGATTCATGAAAGGGCATTTTCACAAAGAAACACTGTTCTTTTACTAGTAGATTCAATGCTGAGATACACTCTAAAGTTCTCAAAGTCCTTTCTTCTGGAAAAATATGGAGGATCAACTATTTTGGGATGGGGAAAGCAAGGAAAATGTTAACCAGGCAAAAGATACAACAAAGGTGCTGAGATGGGTCAGAACATGGGACATTCATGGAAATGAAAGACTAGTACGGTAGAGCAGTAAGAAAGAGGGGGAGAAGGACGACTTGTTCTTTTGGTGGAGGGCTGCTATGTTAAGTTTGCTCCAGGTATTTGTCAGGCTGTTTTACTCTATTAAACATCCACAAGTCTCCTCAAAATATCCTCTGGTTCTTCCAGGTGAACAGTGAGAAGTGACATGACAGCCTCAGGGAGCTTTCAGTGGTCCCTGCTCTTGACAAGTTAGGAATAAACCTTTATCTCAAGTTCAGAATGTCCAGGAATATTTGAATTTGAGCACTTTGTATGTTTTGACTTCAAAATTTTTGGCCAAATTGCAGGGTAAATTCTCATTTGACTTCATTTATTTGAAATTTTTGTGAAAGTAGAGTTGGAGAAAGAATCCTTCCTCTTATTGGAAGTGACTTGTTCACTGCCTAAAGACTGCATTTTCGGACACGGGCATTGAACCCTTTTCATCTGCTCTTCTGGGTGAACAGGGAGGCGAAAGGGTTTATAGGTGAAAACTGTTGTTTCTTCTATTAGTTTGTGGAGGGTACTTGAAAAACTAGTCAAATACTTTCAGATGGTATTTATAAGGTGGAAATTTTACAAAGAACACATGCTACATCTTGAGATAAAAGGGATCTCTCTAGAGAAATAAATTAACAAGACATTTTACCCCACAAAGAAACTAAATATCTTACATTGGTTTTGAAATATAAGCATAGAATGATGAATCATTTTTTGACATTGTAGAAGTAAATGACTTTGGAAAATGTGGTGAGTCCCTGTTGATTCAGAAAGTCTTTTATATATTGCATTTCATAAAGCACATTGATGAATGACACATAGGAACAAACAGTTAGATGAATGTCAAGAGGCATACTGGTAGGCCCTACATTTATATAAACAATTTTCCATTCTTCAATTAGAGAAAAATTTTAATGTACTTAGCCACCTATTTTTTCAATTGCTTCATTTGTAAAAATGGTGCATTTTACTTTTGTTATACACAGTTCCATAATCTAGCTTTACCTCCTAGACAAACCTTCTGGATAATACCTACATATATTCATACATAATTTGCATATCCTAATCGCTATGAAGAGTCCATATATTTCTATCTGTATCTGCATTTGTTCATAAAATCATCTGTCCTCATACATACATATTTTTGCTCCTTGGGGCCTGTTCACATACTAATTCCTCTCCCTGGAAACCCTTACATTCATTATTGATTTCTTCTCAGCTGTAGCTCTTCCAAGAGGCTTTCTTAATTACTCAGTTTCTCCCATGACACCCTTACTCTTTGTCTTTTTGACACTTAGTGTGCTTTATATGTTAATATAAATTTTAATGTATAAAGAAATAATGTGAGACTTAAGCCTCATAATGGCAGCAGCACCCTCTGCTTTGACCATCCTTTATCCAGAGCTCGACAGAATGCTGTAAGTATAGTAAAAAGTCTATTTGTGTTTTTTTAAATAAATAAGTAAATATTGGTAAGTACTAAACTTCACGTGTGTGGTAGTTCCAAAATTTTGTTGTCATTTATGCCAGAAAATCATGCAATTGAGGAAAATGAATGTATATAAACACAACCAACGACATTCATTTAAAAATGTTTGAGTCATGGAAGGAGTGGTACAGTGTTTTGCAGAATGCAATGCAGCTTAAAGATATTTGATACATATTTCTTGGCATTACCTTATTTTTGTGGCGGTAGTGTGGTAGTATTTTTTTATGAAGATGAAGATAGGTCATACTCATTAGGAATGTCAGCCTTAGAGAGAGTCTATATTCTCTTCATTGTGCCAAAATTACACACGTAAACAAATTTATTTTTGGTGACTGTAGGAATTATTACTTATCACTTCAGGGATAATAGAGCCTTGCTGATTCAATAGAAAATAGACATTGGTGAATGCACTTCTATGCCCATATGCACATATTTTGTTTTTTTCTGAGGATGTCAGACAAATAGTCCTGGACTAGGAGTCAATAACAAAGAGAAAAAGAAAAGGATGAAGGTAGCACTGTTAGCTTTTCCCTTAGGATGCATTTCAAGTTGGGCTTCACTTGAGACTTGTGAAAACCAAGACAGCACCATTAAAAAGTCAGTCTATCAAACACACCTGAAAACATTGTCTCACCATTATTTTTCTGGTTGTATGTCATGATTTACAAACAGAATTTTAAAAAATGATATCCCTCCCAAACTAGTCTTTCCAGTCCAAATTTACTGTATATAGTTTATATCAATGGAGGAATTGAAAATAATTATGTTAAGCTCTTGATTTATTTTCATTTTTTAGAAGACTTTTTGAAAAATACAAGAGCTAATTTTGTTTCACCTACAACCGTGTTATTAAGATAACATTTACCATGCAGATGACTAAAATTACCAGCTGAGGATGTTTTGTCTACTTGTCTGAAAAATTTTGTGCTCTGTGCTATGGAAATTTGGAATATTAAGAGTCAGATTTTAATTATATGGTCAGCTCTCCTCGAACATGATGGTCCTGCAATACAACAAGTAAATGAAATCCACAAATAATCCCAAACTCCTTCTCTAGAAGAACCTTTTAACATATAAATATCAACAATTGGCAGAATTGGTAGAATGTCTCTTCCTTGTCCCGTTTCTGGTAGAGGTAGTGATAAGTAGGGTAATGGCCCAAAGAAAAGGAATCAGACAGAAGCAGACAAATAAAGGTTATAATTTTAATCAGCACCTAAAACACAATATTTATTGCACATAGTTTCCTGAATAACTGCACAATGTGACTGTACAAGCAAAATGAAGTGTAACACTCAGATTCAGGTTCTTAACGTCATAATACTTTTAAAAAATCAGAAAAACATGAACAACATCAAAAAAAGAAAACCAATTCATGTTTGATCAGCCTACTGCACTTTGACCAGAGCTTAACTGAAGCCAGTCTGAATCTGAGATCTCTAGGAAGCATCCCAGAAGTGTGTTATGATGCCTGACCACTAGGCCAAGTATCCAAACCAGAAGTATTGCCTGCAGAAAATTAAGAATATTCCATAGGCCACGATGTCAATACTTGTTTCTTGCTTGATCTGATATCTGTTCCTTGGTTATGCAAGGGGAAAAAAGTTTAATAGAACACATTATTTACACATAAAGATACATTTGAAGACTAATATTTACTTCATGATGATTGATGTTTTAGTGGATAGAGACGCAGAATTAATGATCTCAGTGAGATGGGCTCTGCTTCATAAGAGAATAAATTAGCTTTATTTAATTCTTCAGCTGCCATGGTATCGTACAGTGGTTTGCTATTCAGACCATGGGAAGTACCTTGAAAAAAGCTTGATGAAGATGCTGAACCCATGGTCACACTGGAGAACTCCATAATGGTTCAAGAGTGTCCTCTCAAGCATAGTATAAAGGATAGTCTAGTATTGGCTCAATTGGTGAAACAAAGTAGAAAAGATCTCAAAATACCAATTACAGGATTATTACCTCACTCAAGGATACTGCAGTCAGTCATTTAGTAGGCTAACTTCATTTCAACTTGTTTTGATTCTTGATTTAATTTCATCTAAGAAGAGACAATGTGAGAAAACAGAAGCACTGAAGGGGTTTAATGTTATCACCAGAGCTCAGGCGGTATCTGTCCTCAAAAGGAGTTCTGATTGATCCTTTTTTCTCACCACCAGTAAGTCCTACAAGCTTGAGAATGCAAGAAGTCTTACTAATAAGGACTAGCCCTTCCACCACACCCTGGGGAAAGGGAATATACTTTCTTGGAAAAAAAATATGTGGTTTACAAGGGCCTCGTAGGTTACAGATACATTAACTTCATCGGAATATCCTCTTCCCTCCTAAATTGGAAAATTTCTGATTTAAAAACAGAGTAAATTCCTAGAGCTTATTTCTCCTATAGACTTTGAAAAAAAATCTAATAGAAACTCAAATTCAAATTTAGCTGTGTTTGGTGTGTTTACAAACTCAAATTCAAATTTAGCTGTGTTTGATGTGTTTACAAAAACTCAATTAGTAATTTTTTAAAAAGATGTGGGGTATAATTCAGGATTAGGTATACAAATGGTCATTGCACAGGTAAAATTTGGGCCAGACTTTGGTCCCCACTTCGCCTGGTGTGAGATCAGGTACCCTTGTTGATGAAGTGTTTCCCCACCCCCCTCCCCTGGCAGTGTCCTGTTACTGCAATCCCTTTCTTATAGTATTTTGATAATTGTTCGGGGTCTGCTTATGAGTGAGATCATGGGGTACTCAGTTCTTTGTTTCTGTGATAGATCACTGAGTATTATAGATTCGTAATTTCTTTTTAAAATTTTTTCTGTGATCTACTTTGCCTTACATTTAGGATTTCCCTAAACCATAATATCATTGAGATGGGAGGGAATATAGAAGTTGTCTGGTCACGTATGCTCTGCTGAAATATAGTCAAAAGCAGAACAGTTTATTCTACCAGTGAGCACAGTTAGATTTTTAAATGTTCTCTCTTGATCCAAGTGGTAGATCGATGCTCTGACTCTGATCAAGTCTCAGCTTTTCTGATCTGTGGCTTCTTCATTTATAAGATAGATATCCTTGCTTTACAGCCTGTTGTGAAGATTGAGGAGATATTATGTCTTGCAGCAAAACTAGAATGACTATATAATTCAAGCATTATTTTACTTCGCTTTCATCAGCCTACTATAAAGTTAAACATTGTTTCTCAAAAATAAGACTAATAATAGCAGTAATAATAATAATAATAGCTCACAGGTGATGTGTGGCCATTAACTATGCTAAGAACTTTATATGCATTATCTCATCAAAAGAAAATTGCAGCATAATGCAAATGTTCTGGAATTAAATAGTGGTGATAGTTGCACAACCTTGTGAATATACTAAAAACTACTGAACCATATACTTTAAAAGGGCAATTTTTATGATATGTGAATTATATCTCAATTAAAAAAAGAAAATTGGATGTGACAGAGTATTGGGAAATTGCAGATGCAAAAGTAGTCTACTAATTGCCTTGAAGGATGCAATGAGGAATGTCAGTATTTTTTTCTACGCTCAAGCTGTTTTTAACATGTTTGAGGAGCCGAAACAGGCACGTAAAAACTAACATCTAAGGCAATGTGTGGAGGAAGACTGCCACAGGCTTACAAAGTTTATTAGATGTTCTTAGGACCAAGAGATGAATATAAGCCTCCAGGAGGGTAATATCAATGCCAGGTTATAGTTTCATTGACTCAAAGGAGCTGTAGTTTCCTGTAGAATGGGGACATATTAGAAAAGATACACTATCCCGAATGAAGATTTGATGGAAAAATGAACACACTGTTTTTAAAAAAATATATTACCCCTGAATGAGGTCTTTCTAAGATGGAAAGATCTAGATCTTGTTCATTTTTTGTTCCTTATTGTGTGGTGCAAAATGTAGCTAGCCAAAAAGAAACAGTCACTCTGCAGTAACCCTCTTGATCCAGTGCCCTAAGGATACGTTGATTTCAAGGCCTTTTCCTGGACCATCAACAGCTGAGTTCATTCTTTTTTCAGAAAGCCCAACCAACTTGGTCAGGTTCCTGTACCCATCTTAGCTATATGATTTGGGACATAGGTTATTAAAACTCTCCAAGGAGATAGAGACAATAGTATTTACCTTTCAGGTCTGCTAGGAGTTTTAGATGAGATACATTGTATATAGCCCATGGCCTGGCAGGTGGTGAGCAGCTGGTATGTAGGGGGCCTGATATGTAGCAGCTGGTACGAAGGGGATGGAAGACAGAGGGAACATATCTTTTATGTCCCTGGTTGCTGCTTTGTTCCCTGCTGTCTGTATTAGAGCTGTCCAAGTGCTGGCTTGCTGATGAGGCACAGTTGGAAGTTTTCCGAGACCCTGCAGACCCATACCCGAGGTACACCTGTGTTTCCCCCCGCCCCCTCATTCTCCCTCCACGCTCTCAACTTTTGTGCAGGTGTGAGTATTCACATGCTTGATCATATATTCCCAATTTGATTGAAAATTCCAAATGCAGAAAATACACTTAGCATGTTTGTATTGTCCCCGCAGTAGTAGCACGATTCCAGGTGCATATTATAGATTTAGTTTTTATTTGCTTTCTAAATACATTTTTTTAAATGCTGTTAAATGGGAAAAGTAGGAAACATGGCAGCAGAAACTTCTTGCTTTTGAAGTTGGGTGTTGTTTTCGTTTGGTTTTTTGGGGGAGAGGGGGTGATTTATAGCTCAGTGCAGGTTAAAACAACTACACTAAAACCATTTCCTGACATCATAGATCATCTAGATTGGTAAACAGTGTCTACCAGCCAGTTGGACCTCTAAGTCATTCACTTGAAAATTTATTTGACTTAAATTAGCAATTATCTGAATCAAATTGTTTGTTTTGAGGTGGAAGAACAGGTGGCTCTCTGATACTCTCCGTAGTGTTGCTTATTCTAGTAAGAGTCACTACAGACCCCAGAATCCCCCTCGTGCCTTAAAACTTTGCTTGCTGGTGAGGATTTAGTCTCTGGAGGAGCAAAACAAAACATTCAATCCAATTCTGATTTCAATTGACTATGTAGATTTGAACCATGGGAGACATTCTGTATTCTGAAATGAGCACAAGCATGGAGTGCATTTGAAGACATTGTTGAGGAATTCTGTCCAAAGTAAGGCCCTGGAGTGCTACACTGTGTCATGTTGCATGATAGAAGCTTACGGAAAGTAAACAGGAATCTCTGCTAACCTACATGCCCTCCTGAGTTGCACACTTGTTAATCCTGTTTGGTGCCACTCTCAAGGAGTGTGGTATATAAACAAACAACAACAACAACAAAGGAGATATTTTAATCTTTTACTGGTCTCTCTCTTTGAGCATACTTGAGCCAAACATTTCCCCATAACAACCCTAGAACAGAAGAAAAAAAGCAGTGAACTGAAATCTCATGTAACACATCTGTATGCCATATGTAGAGATATATATATTTATATATAATATATATATTCCATAGACACATATTATATCTGCATCTGTAACATGCAAACATCTTGCTTGATGTATGCCCAAGGTACTGAGTACACCATAAAATCTTAAACTGAGTTAAAACATAAATCTTTTAAATACATATGTTATCTCAGATGGAATTAGACAGTGTTTTAAACTGTGGTGCCACTTGCTAGAGCTTTCAGGTACCTTTCTGGTGTTATATTTCATCATGCCATCGGGTTTTCACCTTTTAACTTGGTTTGGGTTGTTTCTCTCTCTCTCTCTCTCTCTCTCTCTCTCTCTCTCTCTCCCTTTCTTTCTTTAAGGCAGAGTCTCACTCTCTTACCTGGGCTGAAGTGCAGTACAGTAGCACCATCATGGCTGACTGCAACATTGACCTCCTAGGCTCAGGAAATCCTTCCGCCAGAGTCTCTCTAGTAGCTGGGACTACAGGCGCACAACACCATGTCTGGCTAATTCTTCTTCGAACTGGCTTAACAATATAATCCTTATTCAGAAATGAGCTTTTGTGAAAAAATTAATAATTACCTTTGTCACTATTTATTTAATGAATACATGGAAAGACTTCATTAAATTATAAATGCCTTGTTACTGATATCCCCATAATAGATATTTGAAATTATGATATGAGCTAGTTATCCATTTCAAGGAAGACACAATAGAGAGAGATAAGTACATGTCCAGTGAAATGGCTGCTGGTTTTGCTAATGCAATATTCATGAGAATTTGCTGAGACAATCACATTTAGTCCCAGAGAATAAGAATTTGAAATGAATTCTTTTAAATTATAATTATCCATTGGCAAGAAAGTTTAGCAAATCTTATTGTTTATGTAATTGAAATGACTTGCTATCCTGTCAACATGAGAGCATTATGTTTTGAGAATATTTATAGTTTTTGAATGGAATAATACATGTTGGTCTTTCTTGTAAATATGCTTGGTATTGTTATTTTGTACTTTATGTACACTTGAAATTTATGAGTTTTCAGGAAAAAATGGACCCCTTGGCAATCATTTATACTTAATTTGTTTTCTAAGGCTTAATGAAACTTGGGGTAGAGTAGATAATGTCTGAATTAGGGTGGGGTCTGCTGTTTGAGCCTACTTTGATGGTATTCATTTCCAGTCTAGCTAACTCTAGAATTTGAATCTATGAGATGTCAAAGATGTCAAAAGTTGAGCCAGCAAATCAACATATCCAAGAAGAGATGGCCATCATTTAAAAGTCAGATGTGCGGCAAGCATCACTGATTCTCATTCTTTCTCAATTTTTTATTTTATTATGCTGGAAGAAATCAAACCCTATGAAATCTGGGAATTTCTGCACCTAGAAAATAAACATTTTACATTTCATGTTGCAAAAAGATTCAAGGATAAAGTAAAAGGACTTATCTCAGAATTTCGTGTACTTTTTACCTTCATAATTGCAGTGCTTCTATTCACAGAACTTGGACCTCCTTAATAAAGAGAACTCTGATGAAAATAGACTCTTGTAGGCTTTCTATCAGAACAAATGAGGCACTTCAATAATTTCAGTCTCTCTTGGATGAGAAGCATGTCTATAATAGAAGAGATCCTAAAACAATGGGCAACTCCCTGTTCTGTGGGAATATTTTTCTGACCACCAGGGAAGTCCAGAGAAAATCTTAACTCCTTTGGTCACACATGGATAGTCAACATACTCTCACTTTTAGATATGAAAAATAATTTAAGGTCATTCCTCTGTAATAACTGAGCTTCAGTTAGCCCTCTCCATTTTTCCTGCTTTAGCCACATTGGAGCCACCATTTTCACTGAGAAGGAGAACATGATTGTTGTTATTGTTGTTGTTTTTCCTCTTGTTTCCATGACTTTCAATCCTCCTTCTCTTCCCTGATTTTTCCAGAGATAGAGCAGAAGAAAGGAGACATAAAGGACAGAAATGACATTACTTGGCTAATATTATAGTAGCCATCTAGCTGGGCTTAGTCTATGCCAAAAGCTCTTGAGAGGGCATTTTTTTGGAGGCATTCTGATAAGTTCTTTAGAAAGCTCAACCACGTTATTAGAATTTTTTTTACCTGCAATTCCCTTGAGTTGGGTAAATGCACCTTCTTCAGGTGGTCAGGTTTCCTGCCTCAGCCCCTCAGCATCCATCATTCCAACTCCAAGTCTTTCTGTTGTATTTTCTTCATTTTCTTCACTACTCAGTCCATCCCTTCAGGAGCCCTGCAATAAAATTCTATGCTAACTCTCTCACTCATGGTCCATGGGAAATTCTCACATGTCTTTTGTCCTAACAAACTTTGGTGTGCAAGTAACCCCTGGTGCAACAATATCTCTTCTTGGCAATCGGGCATTAGCCAGCCAAAGTCTCTTCTCCTGAAGATTTTTCAAGTGTAGTCAAATCCCAGTTTGCTGACTACCTCAACCACTGCCAACAAGTTCCAGAAGATACATATCAAATTTTCTGAGATGTTCCATTAAAGTCCCTTTCCTCTGCACTTGGGATGAGACAAAAGTAATCTTCTACCTTGAAGATATGTGCAAATCATATCACATCACAACTTTCTCCAAAAATCCTCTTCTGATTATCAATCTCTTCTTTGCTTTTTGATAGACTGGAAATAGGTAATTAATTCAAGGATCTGAATGCAATTATCAATGCTCTCCTTTGCAAGTCTGACTTAAGTAATTTTATACTTCATTTTGTAAAATAGAAACAGTAATCAGTTTTTTGACTTATTATCATCTCAACATGACAGCTTAAACTGAAAGAAAAAGAATCCTTTTTAACATACTATTACATGCACATATCAGTTGCTTACTTTCATTACAAAATTATTTTAAGCACACATTGATTGATACGTATCTGTTAACTTCAAAGTACACTACAGGGACCCATGTTGATCCTACTCTAGCAGAAGAGATAAAATAGGTAGCAAAAGGCAGCTAGGTTTACCAAATCTGCTACTGCCACTATAGGATAACGCAATAGTTCTAAAATACCTCTCTCATGGGACTGTTATGAGGAATATCAGAGTTAATATTTATACAGTGCTTAGAATACTATGTTTGTGTTTAGCTGTTAGGACACTCAAAGTCAAAGTGGGTAGAGTAATTTTAATGGTTGCATAGGCTTGTAGTATATGTTTTCTCCTGGACTTATTATTTTCTACCATATTTCTCATGACACATACTTTTAAATACATGTCATTGTAAGGCATTTTGGTATTTTGTAGAATGATTCAGGTAATAAGCATACAGCAAAAGTCCAGTGAAACTGGAAATTTTATCAAACGGCCTTTGGAGACTTTAAAAATTTTTTTCTTTGCTAGCCCAGATCTTTTTGTAGGCACTCGTTATCTCCTCATTCCAGCAGGATTCCTGTTTGCTCATTTTCAGTATATTATTTAATGTATTAGTTGCATTTTTAGCACACGTGATAAAACTCCACAGGAGCGATATAATAAGTTGGCTTTATTTAGCAAACGTACATTTTTGTTAATTTTTTTATTTTGTTTATTTTTTATTTTTAAAAAATCTATTAAAATATGATTTTTTTTTTTTTTTTTTGAGTTGGAGTCCCACTCGATCACCCAGACTGGAGTGCAGTGGCTGCTCACGGCCACCGCAGCCTCGACCTGCTGGGCTCCGGCGATCCTTCCGCCTCAGCCTTCCGAGTAGCCGGAATTACAGGCGTGCGCTACCATGCCCGGTTAATTTTTTTGATTTATTGTAGAGATGAGGTTTCGCCTGCCCAGGCGGGTCTCGAACCCGCGGGCTCAGGCAATCCACTCACCTCGCCGCCTCCCAAGGCGCGGGATTACAGGCTTAGCCACCGAGCCCGGCTTAAAATATGATTTTTAAAAAAATTACATTATCTACATCATTTGCCAAGCCTAAAGCATATCAAAATTTTTTAAAAATTAAAAACCAGACTAACTTCTTATAAGAAAGTGATCATTTATGGACAATACGAACCAGGAAAAACATCACAAATATTTA
>CAUYQG010198442.1:0-10672 GCA_963574415.1 Tarsius wallacei | reverse complement strand
GCTACCATGCCCGGCTGATTTTTTTTTTTTGATTTATTGTAGAGATGAGGTCTCGCCAAGTTGCCCAGGCAGGTCTCGAACCCGCGGGCTCAGGCAATCCACTCACCTCAGCCTCCCAAAGGCGCGGGATTACAGGCTGAGCCACCGGGGACTGTCTTTTAAGCTCTATCCTGAACTTGGGACTGAACCCTGAGCAGCCCAGGCTCTGGCTCTTGGTACTGAGGATAGTGAGGGATTGAGGAGGTGATGGCACAGCGGTGCTGGAGTGGGAAAGAGATGGGGGCTGGGACAACAGCAGGCAGGCTGAGCACTTTGTATCCCCATGGATCTGCTGCAGGGAGGTTGTCTCAGAGCGTCTGACCTGTTCCTCTGTCTGCTGGTGGAAGGAACCAAAGCACTGTAGGAAAATCCTTGCTAGAGTGCTCTTACCCAGCCCACCCTTCCTCTCCAGCTTCCTGCTGGCAGTGGGGGTAGGAGAAACGATAGGCTGGGACTGGCGGGCTCTTCCTGCTCCTTCAGCTACGACAAGAGACCTTGACCCCAGGGGGATCTGGACCGGAAAGCCCAGCTCTGCTGGCTGCCCAGAGAGGGACCAGATTCTCGGTGCGTACGTGTGAGAGTCTATGCCTGTATGTGTGTGCACGTGTGCATCCCTGTGTGCACGTGTGCATCCCTGTGTGCGTACGAGTGAGGGTACAGGAGGGAGCCACTGACGCCAGCCAGGGTGCCTGCATGGCCATCCTCACAGAGCAATGGCTTCCTCAAAAGCCATTTCCTCAAAAGCCACGGCATCTCTCTTCTCTTTCTTCTCTTTCTTACTTACTGAATTGTCTCCTTGGTGTTGGCACCTCCAGAGCCTGAAAAACACTGCTCTCCTTATGCTTCCTGGGGAACCACAGCATAAGGCCACTGCCAGTGACTGAACCAAAGGGGATGCTGTGGACGTCCAAGGTTTCTGGGCACCCAGGGTCCTTCCCCTTCCTTTGTAAGAGTGTCCCAGCCTCCTGTCCCTACACCCAGGTTCAGTTGTTCCATGATGGTGACTTTAGCCCTGAACTGAGGGGCAGACACATGTCCTGGGCTGGCCAGTCACTGTATGCCAGCCTGGCTATGTGACTGTCTTAGAGATAGGCACATGAGCCAGGCCAAGCCAATGATACTTGACTCTGGGACCTTGGTTAGGCCGCTAGGACAGAGGCTCTTTCCTTCCCCCTGGTTGCGGTTGTTGAGGGAAGGAGGTAAGCCTGGAGTTTCTCACACCCCAGAAGGGAGAATCTGCCTGGGAATGCACCAAGGGCAGAGCCGGGGGTGAAGAGAGCAACACTGAGGTTTCATGACACTGTTTAGCCCCTGGATCCAGCTAAGCCTGGCAAACTGTCTCAGGGCTTTTCAGGATTTGTGTTTGTGTTTCCATCACCAGAGGCCTGGCAAAGACAGGGAAGAGGGACAGGAAAAGGTGGTGCATGGAGGGATTGAGAAGGCTGTGGTCTGCCTGGGAACTGCTCCTGCAGACCAAGGACAGCATGGCAGGACCTTTCCCACTCAGGCCTGTCCTCCTGAGGTGCACAGGTGGGAGCTGAGGCTTGAGCTGCTTGACCCAGGGCTTGGAAAACCCTGCTCCTCCACCCACTCTCTGTGCTGGGTCAGGCTTGGAAGGGAGAAGAGACAGCTGGGCAGGGCTGGGTGCAGGACAGGTGGGGAAGGGTCACTCCTGCAGGCTGCACCTGCTCAGAGCCAAGCATTTCAATGGGACCCTGGGGGATGAGAGTAAGATAAGACTCTGGCCCGGCACTCAAAGGCGACTCTGAGTGCCTGAAAAAGCATGTAGACAAGCCACAGGTGGAGTGAACAGGCTGTAATGCCCACAGGAATCCACGGAGAAGAGAGACAGGCTGGGCACCACAGGATGGAGGAACAACAGGAACAAAGGCATGGGCATGAGAATGGAGGGTATCTGGGAGAGACGGTCACACTTGAATTCCAATGTCGTGGTGTGCCAGGCAGCAGAGGCTGTGTGGCTGAAGCAAGGCCAGCTGACCAAGGCTCTGGATGGCCAGGCTTGAGTATGATGTGACAGGCAACGAGGACATATTTTCCCCAAGTCAGACAGGAGGAAGATAATCCACAGAGTTGTCCAGGAGAGTTGAAGGATGAAGAGACCCAGGCAAAGTGTTAGCTGATGAGTCACCTGCCCAGGGAGGGGTGATACCCAGGAGGGTCCCCAGCAGGACTGGGCCTGGGTGGGGTGGAGCTGAGAGCAGGCCCAGATGCTGCCAAGGACTTGAGCAAAAGCTGCCTGAAGACTCCAAGCCTTTCCTCCCAGCTTAGCTGTCACTTCAAGCCTATCCATCTACTTGCAAAGAAGCCAGAATTCTTGGGACCCAAAGCTGGCCTGGGCCTAGGCCCTGCCTGGATTTAGGATGCTCAATAGTATTGGCTGTTCTCAGATCTGCAGAGGTCTCCCCTCTCCCCATGGGGTCAGCTTCCCAGAGGCCACCTCTTTGAGGTTTATTTTAAAGACATCTGATGTTCCTCGTTTTGGAGAAAATGAGACAGAACCAACCACAGACTGGCCAGGGGAGGAATTCAAGAGTCCTGAATATCCATTTTCTGTTCCTCAAAACCAGTCCGTTTCCTCCCAACCCTCTTGACCTTGGGCTGACTGAGGTCCCCAGGCCCGTGGGGCAGGGCTCTCCCTACAGTGCAGGGTGGAGGCAGGAGAGAAGGGATAGGCACTTTTAAGTGAGAAGGCAGAGTTCGTGGGGAGTGGAGAGGTAGGGGCAGAGGCTCCATCTGCCTTTCAGGGTAATACAGGACAAGTGGCCTGTGCCCAAGGGAACACACGTCCCCTTGCTGGAGTTGAGTATGCCCGCAAGAGAGAACAGAGGCAGTGGCACCCTCCCTGCCCTGCCCCCGCAGTGAGAGCCAGGGCCTCTCCCCACCACAGCCTCTATTAAGGCGGCTGTTGGCAGGGCACAGGGACAGACAGCTGCAGTCGCAGCAGCCAGGGCAAAAGCAGTAAAACTTGTTCGCCAACTCTATCAACACACTCCACACCACAAAGATATACAGGAGATGCACAAAACGAGCTCACACGCACAAACACACAGTAGGCCACACCCTCTGCACAAGATGGGCAGACACCAGAGAGAGTTCAATGGAGTCAGGGCAGCTGGGCTGAGTTTTAGGCTGAGTTTAGCATCACCCAAGCTGGGCAGAACACATCCACCCCCAAGCAAACGTTTTTTTTTTTTTGAGTTGGAGTCTCACTCTGTCGCCCAGACAGGAGTGCAGTGGCCACTCCCGGCCACCACAGCCTTGGCCTGCTGGGCTCTGGTGATCCTTCCGCTTCAGCCTTCCAAGTAGCTGGAACTACAGGCGTGCGCTACCACGCCTGGTTAATTTTTTGATTTATTGTAGAGATGAGGTCTCACCAAGTTGCCCAGGTGAGTCTCGAACCCGCGGGCTCAGGCAATCCACTCACCTCAGCCTCCCAAGGCACGGGATTACAGGCTGAGCCACCGAGCCCGGCTCCAATCACACTCTTTACATACACACAGACAAGCCAGCCCCAGGTCTCAGGAGCACAGAGCAGGAACCTTCAGTGGTGTGCCCCTTGGGGAAGTTGACTAGAGCTACTTGCAGGCAGCCCCTGCCACATCTGAGTGGCATCCCCTCCAGGGACCATCACAGAGACAGAATCCTCAGAGACCCCAGGCTGTCATCCTTTGAGGATGTTTCAGGTTGGGAGGAGGACACACCCTGGAAGTACCTAGGAGACAGGAACCAGGCTCCTGGTGCCTCAATTCTGCCCCAACTCCGGTGGCCTTAGTTTTCTTGCCACACAATGGGAAATAGTTAACTTCCTCACAGTTCCCAAATCTAACCAACTAGGGAAAAATTTCCATCCCACCATTAAAGATCCTGGTTCCAGCTGGGCGCAGTGGCTCACGACTATAATCCCAGCACTTTGGGAGGCCGAGGAAGGAGGATTGCTTGAGTCCAGGAATTCGAGACCAGCCTGGGCAACATAGTGAGACCTCACCTCTTAAAAAAAAAAAAGAGAAAAAGAAATTAGCTGGGTGTGGTGAAACGCACCTGCAGTTCCAGCTACTCAGGAGGTTGAGGTGTGAGCATTGCCTGAATCCAGGAAGTCGAGGCTGCAGTGAGCCATGATCATGCCATTGCACTCTAGCCTGGGCAACAGAGTAAGACCCCCAACTCCTGGTTCTATATACTTCACAAATCCCTAAGGGGAAAAATGGAATTTAAAAATCCCATCCATGTAGTATCAGTATAACAAAAGGCAAAGGAAAATCAAGAAATACTAGGGAAGTGTGGTGAATAGGAACATACTATGCGATGGCAGCTCTGACAAGACCAAAATATCAGTCATGACCCTGAGACTGGATAGAACACAATGAAACAACATCTGGCCAGATATGATTTATGCAAGTCAGCAAAAGAAAATGAAATGTCCCAGGAAGTCCCTGGTTCTGGGTTGAAGGGCTGAGCTGTTAGCTTTGAGGAAATAGTGGCAAACTGAGTCAAGTTAGGCAATGGTTGTCTGTCTGGGCCAAAAGGACAGTCTTGAGAATGAAGGTTGAGAAGGCAATGAATGCAACGGGCTCTTGCAGAGTCGGTATCCATGGGCCAAAGGGAAGTACTTGGAGGGCAACACTGAGTATCACACTCTCCTGTGTTAACTTTTCCCTATGAGGCTGGTGTGGTGGCTTATGCCTGTCATCAATCCCAGCACTTTGGGAGGCCAAGGCAGGAGAATTGCTTGATCCCAGGAGTTTGAGACTAGCCTGGGCAACATAGCGAGACCTCATCTCTACAAAAAAGTCAAGAAATTAGCCCAACATGGTGGTGCATGCCTATAGTTCCAGCTACTCAGGAAGCTGAGGCAGAAGGATTGTCTTGCCTGGGTGACAGAGTGAGACTCCGATTCAAAAAACAAACAAAAAAACTCTCCTCTGTGAAAACATCCTCTGCCAAACAAGTGGGCTGTACCAGACCGCCCCCCCCACCACCACCCTGCACCCCATGCATCACTCCGATCCAGAGTTTATTCTTTTCTGGGAGAGTCCAGCTCAGATCAGGCACACACAGGGCCAAGGATAACCACCAAGGGGCTCAGCCATCAGTTTCTTTATCCGGAAGCTCTTTAAAATGCTGAAAGTGTTCTAATCAGCTCATTAAGCAGGAATATTCCCTAGGAGCTCTTATATTCCATACAAGATCTACCATGATTTGCTATGCTAGGACTTTGACCAAGCTAGGACAAACAGCCAGCACAGGGACTCACACCTGCCCCGGCCTCCTCTCCACCTCCCCACCCCCAGGCAGTGTTGCAGCAGGAGCCTGTTGCTTCCTTTGTTAAAGTACTCAGTAGTTAGCTTTCCCAAGCAGGGACCTCACTAGCTTATAATTACAGTGTTGTGGATTGGGTCTCTCATAGGCAGCTGCAGGTAACACTTCTGAAATCCAAGGCTCCTGCAGGAGAAGCTCTGACTATAAACTCTTGTGGCCTTAATGACACAAGTACCTTAAGAGACAATGGAGCCACCCTACAGAGGCTGGTCAGATGGCATGCAGGGGGTAGGAGAGTGGATGGCCAAAACAGGGTGGAAGAAGGGAGTTCAGAGAGAGAGAGAGGAGTCAAAATTTGCATTCATTCACTTGATCATTCATTCATTCATCCAGTACCAAATGGATAAGGCAACACTGAGAGACACTGGCTGTGCCCACTGTCTAGCTGGACCACCAGGCAAGTAAAGGGACAACTGGGAAGCCACGGTATCAGGAAGGAGAGAAAGTTGGGCCCTGGGCACCAGGAGGCAGCTCTCACAACCTCTTTCCAGTGGAGGGAGGAGCTTGGGCCAAGGCAGGAGGCAGGGAAAGGAGGTGGGGAGAGGAGCCTGGCAGAAGTGTTTATTTGCAGGGCTGGAGGAGGGCTGTGACCCAGCAGTGTAGGGCAGGAAATCTCCCAGACAGGGGTGGGGGGTGGGGACTGGGGGATGGGCAGGCTTCGAGAGGCAGGGGCTCAGCACAGCACAACAGCCCCAAAGGTTGGGAACGTAGCCATTTCCTCCATGCTGGGTTGCCTCAGGCCGACCTCACTCTGGCCTCAGTCTCCCCACTGCAATGGTGGGGAATAAAAAAGCAAAGACTTTGAGCTCCGGGGATGAAAGGCTCAGCCCCAGCCCAGACCACCACTCCCTGTAAAACAGGGCGGATGACGCCAAGGCTCCTTTTGGCTGGTGAGTAGCCCATCTATCCTCTTTGAAGATGAAACATGCTCGGGCCTAATGAGGAGTCAGTTGGCCAAGGTGGGAGTGGGGGCCCAGTCACCTGCCCACCTGGTCCCTCCCAGTCAGAACTGTGCAACCCAGGGGACAGAACACAGTTCATTTTACACTTTGTTCCACCTGTGCACCCTCTTCTGCCCTGGGCTCTCTCTCTTTTGGGGGGTGGAAGTGAGGGGAGCCCAGCAGGATCTAAGGCAGTCTCAGGTTGCACTGAAGGCATTCTGAGATCTGCCTCATCCGACCAGCACACCTACACTTTGGGGACTCTGCACACGATGCACCAACCCCTCCTGTTTTGGGGCCAAACAGTCATCCAGCCTCCTTTACATGTGTGAGAACAGTCCTCAAATTCCCCCCTTCCCGGCTCTTCTGCCTGCTGCCAGACGTGCTCTGAAATGCAACGAGACTGGCCCCAAGGCACCTGAAGGCCACGCTCTTCACTGGGCCAGACCAGACACAAGCCTCTTCTTCCCCCTCTCACTACTCCCCTTCTTTCTGCTCCCCTCTCCCCACTCCTTGAGTCCTGCTCAGACAGACCACCCCCTGGGGCCGATCTCCTTCCTCTCCAGAGGCCCCATAGCCAGCCTCCATAACCAGCTGCAGTTTCCAGGGAAATACTTGGCAAAGGAGAAGGGACACACAGAGAGCTCACACTCTCCTGGGAGGCAGCAGCCTCATAAATACACTTAACATTAGGCACAACTGAAAGATAACCTTCCCCACCCGTTCCAGAAGAGGAGCATGCACCTGGGGATTAGCATATCTCCTTAATGGTTCATTTGTGTTCATTAAGTAATTAATTCATTTATCTGATTTGTAGAGTGATGCCCAAAGGTCGGACTTCTGGAGTGTCAACATCCAGCCTCTGAGTGAGTTTTGGAATTACCACCTTTCTAAATTAGGATGATCCCTATCTCCATTCTTCATCCCTGAGACCCCAGGGATAGGGGAGCACTCCGAGATTCACCCCGCTCCCCAAGGAGCTGGGCCTGGGACTCCCACTTCAAAGCCCCCACACTCACCCCCACCCCTGCTCTGACATTCACCCCAGGGACCCACAGGCTTCACTGCTCCAAACCCCACAACCTCCAGGCCCAGGAGCACCCCGTTGCCCCTGACTCCCGCCAAAGCTTGGCTTTTAGGAGAGCTGGGCAATGTCTGGAAAGTCAATTAGGAAGGGCTGGGGGCAGGCCAAGGACTCAGCCTCAGTGAAAAAGTAGTGAAAAAGAACAGGGAAGCTGGGCCCAGCTCTGCCTGTGGCAGGAGGTTCACCCCTCACATCTTGACACTCCTGCACTTCCCTCTGATGTGCTCCCATCCCCCCATGCCCAACACCAGCACCTCAGCTCCCGCATCGCATCCTCCCTAAACTGTGCTGGGAGACTAACCAAGAGAAGCCATGCCACGCCATGGAGGATGCAGTGAGCACACGAGCAGGGCCAGGCAGATGCTGAGCCTGCATGCCTGTGCACGCGACATCCCCTGCGCCTGTGCAAGCAGTGTGGGCAAGGGTACTAATTACAGGCTATGGAGAGATGATGAGCACCTCCTCTCAACACGGGGAGGCAGACTGTTGGTCTTTGTCCTGGCACGGCCCCAGGGTCCGAGAGGACCCACTGGCTGTGCAACGCAGACAGTCCTGCCTTCCCCCGCTACCTATAGTGGCAGAGCCCCAGCAGACGCCGGCAGGTGCTGGGTGCTTACCTTGTGGTCTAGCTCGACACTGGCCTTTGGCTGTTGCTTCTGGCTGGGTGACAAGGGCACAGAGCCCAGGTACTGCCCGAGGGATGATGGCCTCATGAGGCTTAGGAACCGGCTGAGTGAGGACAGCTGGGGAGGAGAAAGAAAGCTGTCACTCACAGAGGGCAGGGTGGCCAGGAGCTCAGGATGCTCCGGGGACTCTTGGCCTGGACACCTCAGCTGGTAGCCGTGGGCCAGAGTGCCAGTTTCCAGGACCCGGATCCACCTCTCACTTATGAGCTGTGTGGCTTCTTGGAGCCTAAGTGTTCTCATCTGTAAAATGGACCACTACCTTCTTCCCAGGAGAGGGGGTTCATACACGCACACAGAGGACTCTGCCCACCCTGAGCCACCGTTCCACGGCCCACTCATCCCTGCACCCCTCTTTTAACTCTTCACTGTGGAGATTCTCAACATATAGGAAGAGGAGAGACTGTGTACTATCTCCACCTGTCAGTCTGTCTTGCCTGTTTCATCACCCACCTCCCTTCCACCGCCTCTCTGCCCTTTTCCTTCCAGAGACTTTTAAAGCACACATAAACATTGTATTGTTTTACCCAAAAAGAGCCTCTAACGGCACAGGATAAGGATTTTTCCCTCAATATAATCACAATGCCATTTCTTTCCCAACAAAATTATGAAGAAGTCCTTATAATCATCCAATACCTGTGGTCAGGCTTCTCTACCTCACAAATGTCCTCTTACAGTTGGTCTGCTTGAATGGAGGTTTCTCACAAGGTCCACACACTGCATTTGAGTGACATGTCACTTAACCTACTAGCCACCCACCCCCTATTTAGTTTTTGAAGAAACTGCCCTACCCCTCTGAACAAATATGCTCTGAGCCCCTCGGGAGGGAACATGACCTGCATAAAGCCAGGTGTCTGCTGCTAGCGCTCCTTCGGGCCCAGCCCATGCATCCGATACAGGCAGCTCGGCTGAGCTCCAGCCAGGCCTGCCCTGCTGCCCTGGAGCTAACTCAAGGCTGAGGCAGAGGCAGGGAGGCTCAGAGCCCCTGGCCCCTTGAAGGCCATGTGTAACCTTGGGGGTGGGGGAGGATGCAGGCGCAGAGAGCCAAGGCAGTTCACAGAGGCACCAGCTCTTTAGATCACACAGGTGCAGTGTGGCCGTGGGCTAGGGACCCGAGCCCCTCAGCCCAGCTCCCTGCTTGAGCCCAATCAGGTTGGCACACCTGGCTTCCTCCGGTGACTCACCCGCCAACACCTGCTGCTCAGCACCCCAGTCGGTCACAGGCTTAGACAGCCCACAAGAGCAGCTGGGCTGGGGCTAGGAGTCAGGCCCAGGGCCTCGGCTTCTGGAAGGAGGCCAGGGCTTCTTGGCCTAGTGTCTGATCCTTTTAGAAGGGAAGAGGAGGCAGGGGAAAAGAGGAGGCCGGGGGAAAGAGAGGAAGGCTCTGGGCAAAGACAGGCACCATCTGGGGTTTCACCAAAGCCACGGCTATGCTGCCTTGCTTAGGCTTCGCAAGTTGGGATAGTTTCCAAAACAGCCCTGCTCGCTCAGGGCTCACAGCTGTGCAAGCACAGGGGCCAGGCTCTGCAGCCCACACCCCCAGAGTGGCCCTTGGTCAGGCCTCGCCCAGCTAGGACCTTCCCTGCTCCGGGAGGCCCGAGTGGGCCTGCACAGGGGCAGGGGCGCAAGACAGCCGCTTACTGCTTGCCTGCTCCTGTGTTTTTCCTCTGGCTCCATGAAAACAGTTTTGCTGTGCTCAGCGCAGCAAGTCATCTGCCTCTGCCATGGTGCCTTCTGATTGCTTATTCTCTTTTGTTTCCAGCTCGGGATGTTCCAGCCAGCCTCTCCTCGAACAAGATAAGGTCTTGTTTGGGCCTCAGGGGGGATCCAGTATCCTTCCCACCCTCAACCCACCTCACTGTCCATGAAGGCAGGCACCTAAGGCATGATCAAATGATCACTCAGGAAGACAGGCCTCCACTGGCCTTGCCGGAGGTTAGAGGCTAGCAAGAGGTGGCAAGCTGACTTCTAGAGAATGTTCACACAGCATATCACTCCTGTGCTCAAATCCTGGCAGTGGCTCCTATTCACCCAGGGGAGGAAGTCAAGATCTCAAGTGTCTGCAAGGCCCCAGGTGGTCCCAAGGACCTTTCTATTGCTCCCTGGAGCTGGTGCCCCCGACTGGGCCTTCTGACCAGACACTGCAAGGCTGCCCCCTCCTCCTTCCAGCCTGTGCACCATGCCCACCTTATCAGTGAGCCCCCAGCCCCAGCTCCCCATCTCCCCACCTCCGCCTGCAGCCCACACCACCCCGCGCCTACCCACCCCCTTACCCTGCCCTTCTGTCCACAGCAGTCACCACTTTCTGACAGCCTTTCAATTCACCTGCTCATTTATTACCTGTTTCCCTTCCTCACTGAAGTCTAAGCTCTCTGAGGGCAGTTTTGTTCACGGCAATGTTCCCAGAACTTAGCATGTGGCGTTATGTGTCATAAGCATGTGTTAAGTAAATGAATGGATACATGAACATGGTCAGCACCGCAGCTAACCTTTCCTTGGCAGATGCAGACTTCACCCCCCTTGATTTCGGCCACTTGAAGCCCATGTTTTCCAAACCCCAAACTGGAAGACACGGTTTGACAATAGAG
>CAUYQG010198438.1:0-15548 GCA_963574415.1 Tarsius wallacei | reverse complement strand
GCCTGTAGTTCCAGCTACTTGGAAGGCTGAGGCGGAAGGATCGCCGGAGCCCAGCAGGTCGAGGCTGCGGTGGCCGGGAGCGGCCACTGCACTCCAGTCTGGGTGACAGAGTGAGACTCCAACTCAAAAAAAAAAAAAAGAATGGTATTCTAGTATAGAATGTAGAAAAGATTCATATCCCATCATTCTTTTTTGCTACATTTATATACATGAATGATATCATAATTGTACATCTTTCAATACAGAGGGATGATAATGTGTATTTCTTCGGGACTATTATAAGTAAAACAGTTGCACCGCTATCATTTTATCTACTATTTTCTTTTTCTTTTTTTTTTTTTTGAGTTGGAGTCTCACTCAGTCACTCAGGCTGGAGTGCAGTGGCACACTCATGGCCACCCCAGCGTCCGCCTCAGCCTTCCAAGTAGCCAGAACTATAGGTGTGTGCTACCGCACCCGGCTGATTTTCGATTTATTGTAGAGATGAAGTCTCACAAGTTACCCAGGCTGGTCTCAAACCCACGGGCTCAGGCAATCCACTCACCTCGGCCTCCCAAAGTGCTGGGATTACAGGCTGAGCCACTGAGCCCCGCTTATTTTCTTCTTATAACTAGTTTTCTTGCTGACTGTTCTGCATAAGTCAGACACTATTATATAATGTCTATGGTTACATGCTACATTTTTAATTATTATCTGAGCTCGATGAGCTAAATGGTAGGTATTTTATTTTGGGATAACCAATTGTTGTATATTAGTATAAATGAGTTGTTGGAAACAGAATACATAGAAGTGGAATCCTCAGGCATACTCCTCCCAAATTTGTGGATGCAATTAACAAAATAAAAGCCAGCCTTTTAACTTTGAAAACCTGGCCTCACTGTGCTTCAGTTTCTTCTTATTTTTTTTTTTTCACATTACTCCTCTCTGCAACCTACTTTGTTGCAGAGACTAGATAATGTCTTAGACCAATAGACAGCATATGTCAGAGCAGTGTTATCCCCTCAGGCTTTTCCTGAAGCATGGGTGTGAGTGATGAGTATTTGTTGTCAAACAGTTACTGCTTATTTGTTTAGCGACAGGGTCTTGCTCTGCCACCCAGGCTAGAGTGCAGTGGCATGATAGCCTCTATCACTTGGGCTCAAGTAATCTCCCTGCCTCGGTCTCCCCAGTAGCTAGGACTACAGGCATGCAACACCATACCTGGCTATTTAAAAGCTTTTTTTTTTTTTTTTGTAGAGAAGGGGGTCTCACTGTGTTGCTCAGGCTGGTCTCAAACCTGGCCTCAAGCAATCAGTTTCTTCTTCTTTAAAGTGGGCAGTTGGATTGTGATACTTAATTAGTACTGAATATCTTTAACTCTATGGTTCTGTGAAGATAATTGGCAAATTGTATTGCTGGTTCCAAACTACTTCCTGTATCACATCAAGCAGATTACATTGTAATGTCAGATTTTGTGGATTCTAATTAGTTACCTAATGGAGTATCATGACACAAAGCTGGTAGTATGCATAGTCTTAGTAAAAACCATATTTATCTGAACTAGAATTAGGATCCGTGGTCTGATACTCTAAATGGTCTGTGAATACAAAAAATTTAAAATGTTACTGACCTAGAATATCCGTATACATAGATGAGTTCAGCTTTGAGTGGCAGAAAACCCAAAACAGCAAGTGGTTTAAAACAAGATTAAAATTTGTTTCCCACTCATATAAAAGTTGTTAACAGTTCTGGTATGGAGCTTCATGACGTCAGGTACATTTTACCACTTACCCCTATTTCCCTCTTACCATTCCACCCTCCACTTGGATATAAACTTCATTCTTATTGAGCAAGATGGTGGTATACACATTATGGGAACAGGAGAAAGAAATGAAGCCGAAGGTAGAAGGCACCTGTCAGTGTTCTGTTAAGCAGAATTCCCAGACGATTTCATTTGCATCCATTGCATTGGCCAGAACTGAGACATGTGGCCATGCACAGCTGCAAGGAAAGCTGGGAAGTATGGTCATCTGCCCAGCTAAAATTTCTAATTAAGTGGAAGAAAGGGAGAACAGATATTAAAGGAGGGTTAGGAGGGACAGCTATCAGTCTCTGCCACAATCTTGTTAATGATAAACAAAAGAGAAAACCAAGGATCATTTGCCATTTTGTCTCTTCAGGAGGCTTCTGTTTCTGGTAGCTAATATTGATTCTCTAAATGTAAATATCCTTTTAAAGGAGAAAGGCTGACAACTTAATGGAAACATCTCTTAAGAATATGTCATTCTATTTTCTATAATTGTGTTAGAGCAGGGATCTTCTGAGAGAAACTTGCTAGATACATTTCCTGGCTTGAATTCTAGAGTTGATATTATGATTTATGAGCCAACCTCTTGTAAGTTTAGTTAAGTGTAAATTTTTCCACTGAGCGCATTAGCCCCTGGGGAAAATGATCAAGTAGAGAATAGACCTTATTGGGAGCATATGCCTTATAAACTTCATCTGATCTGAGCCATCCATCTTTCATTCCTGACCTTAAAGGGGGAAAGAAATCACAAGTGTGTAGTCCTTAATATATCCATCTACAAAATTAGAATAATAGTGCTTTGCATGATAAAGATTTATAGTGGACTTAAAAAAAATTTTTTTTTATAAGGAAAGAGAGTTTCCAGGGCTAATGATATTGCAAGTCTTGACTCTTTAAAAACCATTGAGAGGGAAATTATTTACTATTCTAAAATGATTTGACCTTCTCGGAATTTTGAAAATATAAAATCAGCAGAACCAGATTCATCCCCCTTAACATTGAAATAACATTTCATCTGCCCCTCGTCTTGGTGGTTCTGTTGCCTGCCTAAAGTCTTTTTTTTTTTTTTTTTTTTTTGAGTTGGAGTTTCAATCTGTCACCCAAGCTGGAGTTGGAGTGCAGTGGCATACTCAGGGCTACCACAGCCTCGACCTGCTTGACTCAGGTGATCCTTCTGCCTCAGCCTTCCAAGCAGCTGGAACCACAGGCACATGCCACCATGCCCGGCTAATTTTTTGATTTATTGTAGAGATGAGGTCTTGCCAAGTTGCCTAGGCTGGTGTCTCAAACCTGTGGGCTCAGGCAATCCTTTCACCTCAGCCTCCTAAAGTGCTGGGATTATAGGCATGAGCCACCACCAGCCTGCCTAAGGTCATTTTAAGGATGAAGTCTTTGTATATCTTTCTTAAAAGAACACGGTGATCCTAGTAGACAAAGGGGGCTTTGAGACAGTGCTTAGGACTATAATATCTAGAAACTTAAGTCTCACCAGTGTCCCTATCAGCAACCTACACACTTTGCTGGATTCTTTACTAATAGTTGTGAGTATCTTAGATGCTGTTTTTTGACTATAGAGTTTTTCTTCTATAAAATTAAGATCCCAAAACAGAAAGGCTTTTAATTTATATAGATTACCTATCTGGAAATTGTTGTTGAAATGTAGCTAAATTAATGCCTATTTCTCAAAATTCTATATCCTGCATACGTCACTTCAGAAAGGAGTTCACGAGTAGTCCAGGCTCAAAGATGTAGATCTAACCCAGAGTGGCTCAGGGAGATGTGACTCATGCTAAATTATTTCTGACTCAGAAAAAGTCGGATACTAACCCCAATACCACCTCACTCTACTCATTACAGGTCAGGCACACCTCAGAGAGGGGTGTTGTGGCTATCCTTATTTTACAAATGGGAAATTGAGACTTGCCTACAATCCTAGTGGAATAGTAGCTAAGCTCAAGTCTGCAAGGTTAATGCCTCTGCTGTGGCATCTTTCACAGAACCCACTTATTGCTGTAGAACTTTCTCTGATTTATTCTCATTTCTTGGCTGATGAATTTCTAAACCATCGGTGACGTTGTTTTCTCTCTTTTTAAGGCTGTACAATGACAATCTTCTATTTTTCATTTGTTAGCTTGTTTTACCACTCTGGAAATGCATATGGTTTACTAAACTTTCTTATTTCACTTTTAGTACACACAGTTTATGCCTTCTAATCTTTTCTCTTCAATGATTCTAAGCTCTGGTAGGAATTCTAAAAAACCAGTACCTTTTCTGGTAGTTAAGAATTTACCATGGCCGGGCTCAGTGGCTCAACCTGTAATCCCAACACTTTGGGAGGCTGAGGCGAGTGGATTGCCTGAGCCCCCGGGGTTCAAGACCAACCTGGGCAACTTAGCAAGACTGCATCTCTACAATAAAAAGTCAAAAAATTAGCCGGGCGTGGTAGCACATGCCTGTAGTTCTGGCTACTTGGAAGGCTGAGGCAGAAGGATCACCGGAGCCCAGCAGGTCGACACTGGGGTGGCCGTGAGTGTGCCACTGCATTCCAGCCCGGGCGACAGAGTAAGACTCCAAAAAAAAAAAAAAAATTCACCATTACAGTCCTGGAATCAAGGTACTCAGTCCAGAACCCTCAGGAATAAGAAGTAACCTATCAAAGTTTATAGAGAACCCTCTGGACACTTCTCCCAGAGTAGCTTGAACAGGAGCTAAAGACTATACACCTTCCCTAGGGTTTAGAGTTTAAATTAGGGTTTGAATCCCACAGCACAGCAACTTTTATGCTACCAATTAGAAAAGAGGTCCATATGTAGAGAAAATTTAGTGTCTTCTAATAACCTTTGTATGCTTGAATTTAGAATTTAGTTATTAATTCGCTCTGTCTGTATGCTGAACCAGCTCAACTCCTTTAAGAAAATTAAATAAATCTTTTATGACTGCTCCATTAAACAGAGTTGCATTGATTTCTCTCTGGTACCCTGTCCTTTTCCAATGAGTTATAACTGACTATTGATTTATTTTCTTAGCCGGGCTCAGTGGCTCAGCCTGTAAACCCAGCACTTTGGGAGGCCGAGGTGAGTGGATTGTCTGAGCCCGCGGGTTCAAGAACAGCTCAGGCAACTTGGCAAGACCTCGTCTCTACAATAAATCAAAAATTAGCCACGCATGGTAACGCAGACCTGTAGTTCTGGCTACTTGGAAGGCTGAGGCGGAAGGATCACTAGAGCCCAGCAGAGGTCGACTCTGGGGTGGCCATGAGCGTGCCACTGCACTCTAGTCTGGGCGACGGAGTCAGACTCCAACTCAAAAATAAATAAATAAATAAAAAGATTTTTTTTTTGTAGACAGGTGTCTTAAATACAATTGACCCATTCAGATGATCATAGTCAATTCTTCCCTTTATTTAAAGAGTAGCCCTTTTTTCTATCTTCAGGGCCACTCTTGGCTCTTTATTTCAGGTCGTTTACTTGGTTATCACATAGGCCTAGCAATTCCAAAGGCATGGTTTTAATATTCAATGCTGTTTCCAGAAATTCCACAACATTTTCAGAATAAAGTGAACCTTAATTAATTTTAATTTAAAGGACACAGTTCTGGGCTGGTCGCAGTAGCTCAAGCCTGTAATCCCAGCACTTTGGGAGGCAAGGGAGAGGATTGCCTGAGTTCAGGGGTTTGAGACCAGCCCAGGCAACTTGGCGAGACCTCATCTCTACAATAAATCAAAAAATTAGCCAGGCGTGGTTGCTCACACCTATAGTTCCAGCTGTTCAGAAGGCTGAGGTGGAAGGATCACCTGAGCCCAGCAGGTCGAGGCTGCAGTGGCTGTGAGTGTGCCATTCCACTCCAGCCTGGGCAACAGAGTGAGTCTCCAACTCAAAAAAAAAAAAAAAAAGAAACAGTTTTTTATCACAGATTGGAGAAGACTAAAGGGATAAAACTAAATGCAATGTGGGATCCTGGATTGGATACAAAAACAGAAAAAGAACATTAGTGGGAAAACTGGTGAAATGGGAATAAAGTTTGTATTTCAGGTAATAGTAATGTATCAGTGTTGACTTTCTGTCGTACTGTGATTAGGTAAGATTTTAACATTAGGGGAAGCTAGGTGAAGTATATGAGAACTCTTGTAATGTTTCTGTAAATCTAAAATTATTTCAAAATAAAAAGCTTAAAAATACCTTAGCTGAGGGAAACTGCAAAGGGGGAGGGGCACACCTCATCAACAAGGGTACCTGCATAACGAACATTTGTATACTTAACCCTGAATTGTACTCCACATCTTAAAAAAAAAATACACACACACACACACACACACACACACACACAAATATAGACACACACACACACACACCTTGCTTCAAATTATTTGGGAATTATTGTGTTGGCCCTTCTAGAGGCTCTAAGACAATGAATGATCCAAGATGCATTGGCATGCTGACTGCCCACAGGAACCAGTCACGGAAATTGTTTTCACTTGTGTATCCATTGTAATCTTGTCAGTGTGGTATAATCTTATTAAGGTTTATGGAAGGCAGCAGGATCTCAAAGGGAGAGTAAGCGATTTGGATTCAAATGTGAGTTTCAGTACCTTGTTACCACTCTAGGAGTTTCAGTTTGGACAGCCAACTTGACTTTTCTGGACGTTTCTTTATCTGAATATTAGTATAATATCTACCCCATGGTGATTATGAGTATTAAATAAGATGTAAGTATGAGATTCCTAGTCACAAGCTGTAAAGCACCTTGTAAAATGTTCACATTTATTAGTATCTTAAAGAATTACTTGGAGAAGGCCAGACATGGTGTCTCATTCCTATAATACCAGCACTTTGGGAGACTGAGTTAAGAGGATTGCCTGAGCCCATGGGTTCAAGACCAGCCTGGGCAACTTGGTAAGACCTTATCTCTACAATAAATCAAAAAATACGCAGGGCATGGTGGCATATGCCTGTAGTTCCAGCTACTTGGAAGGCTGAGGCGGAAGGATCATCTCTGAGCCCAGGAGGTTGAGACTGCAGTGTCTATGAGTGTGCCACTGCACCCCAGCCTGGGCGAAAGAGTGAGACCCCAACTCAAAAAAAAAAAATTGCTTGGGGAAAAAAAAAGTTTATTCAGTTTCAGGGATTATATTAGACTGACTCTCTTGGTAATTTTTCCTAGATTAATTATATTGCTGCATTGAGTGCAATCAAAATCCATAGATGATATATTTATAATTGTACTTATGATATTTTGATTATTTTATCATTAGCAATCAGTTTGAATCTAAACTAATATGACAAACACAAAGCCATAAGCTGGACAGTGTAGTCTATTTAATATGGATATTGGCTGGCACAATGGCGTACACCTGTAATCCCAGCACTTTGGGAGGCAAAGGGGAAAGACCAGCCTGAACAGTTTGGCAAGACCTCATCTCTACAGTAAGTCAAAAAATTAGCCGGTATGGTGGTGCATTCCTGTAGTCCCAGCTACTTGGAAGGCTGAGATAGAAGGATCGCCTGAGCCCAGCAGGTAGAGGCTGCGGTGGCCGTGAGTATGCCACTGCGTTCCAGCCTGAGCAACAGAGTGAGACTTTGACTCAAAAAGTAAAAATTAGCTGGGCTCGGTGGCTCAGCCTGTAATCCCGCACTTTGGGAGGCTGAGGTGAGTGGATTGCCTGAGCCCGTGGGTTCGAGACCCGCCTGGGCAACTTGGCGAGACCTCATCTCTACAATAAATCAAAAAATTAGCCGGGCGTGGTAGCGCACACCAGTAGTTCCAGCTACTTGGAAGGCTGAGGCAGAAGGATCACCGGAAGCTAGCAGGTCGCGGCTGCGGTGGCCACTCCCAGCCACTGCAGTCCAGTCTGGGAGACAAAGTGAGGCTCCAACTCAAAAAAAAAAAAAAAATTTTAAAAAAAAATAAATAAATAAAATAAAAATTAAAGAAAACAAAACAGATTTATTTGCACATTATTTTGACTTATTTAAACCAATGTCTCGCCCTTTTGCTTTTGGAAGACATGACACTAGGAAAATAATTTCAAATATGAACTTCCCAAACTTGTTAGTTTTCATGAAATATAAAGCCAAAGTCATCACTGGAATCCATGGAGCTATTTTCATTAGAGACTCCAGAGAGATGCAATGTCGAGTCAACCAATTACATGAGACTTATTTACAAAGGTAAATTATTCTGTAACTAATTGAAAATAAGGAGCTCAGCCAGAATATTGAAGTGGTGCTGCCAACTGTCAGTGATGAAATTTTTATTTTTCTTATTTTACATCTGAGGGATTTAAGATTGATTCTAAATCCATATTTCAAGTGGTTTAAGGCTCTGATTCTGTGCCTGGTAAAGGGCTGATGTGTGGCTTAGGCCACATCTTAATTACTCTTCTTACTGGCTCTTAATTTAGCTGCTTTACTAAAGCAGACTCAGATAGACCAGTTGGGGGTTTTTGTTTTTGTTTTTTCAAAAATCCCAGTATAATGCCAGAACCAAAAGAGGTTAAAGAAATAGAAGATTTTCTAGTAATATCAGAGTTGTTCATCAGTAAATCCTCAAATGTGTGCCTTTGAATAAAGAGAAATACTAAAAAAAGAAAAAAACCCTAATTGTTATTGAGTTGGTAAAATAATGAGTAAAATCTCTGTTATCCTCAAGGAATGCATTTTTCAACTCAGTAAAAGGTAGTCTATTAACAGGTACAGATGGATATTCCCTTGTGTGGTGAGTGTGTGTATGTGTGAAGCCACATACATTCTGTTTATTGATAAAACAGCAATTCATTAGATTAGGAATAAGACAAAAAATATTCAGTTTATGTTTACCATAATTCTAGGGACTATAGACAACTCAGAAAAGAAACAATTTATATATAATTGTAAGGGAAAAATTAAAATTATTATTAGATAATTACCTTTTCTAAACAAATGCTGATTTAAGACAGATAGAACCATAGAATATTTATGAAATATCTAATAATTCTTATGATAAAATTTCTCACCAAATCCAAAAAAATCCAGGATTTTCAACCAAGTCTTTAAAATAAGAATCAAATATTTTATTTATTTATTTGAGTTGGCGTCTGTGTCACCCAGACTGGAGTGTAGAGGCACACTCACAGCCACTGCAGCCTCGACTTGCGGGGCTCAGATGATCCTTCTGCTTCAGCCTTTCAAGTAGCTGAAACCACAGGCACATGCTACCATACCCACCTAATTTTTTGATTTATTGTAGAGATGAGATCTCACCAAGTTGTCCAGGCTGGTCTCAAACCCCTGGACTCAGACAGTCCTCTCACCTCCACCTCCCAAAGTGCTGGGATTACAGGCATGAGCGACCATACCCAGCAGAATCAAAGATTTTAAATTCCTAAGACTTTTTACAAATAACAGGGAAGTTTTTAAAATTTAAAAATAGTTTACTTTTTCCAATTCTATTTACAATTAAATTTTTTATTTTGTTTTCTTTAATAAGTGATATGAGCATATGCTATCAAGTAATAAAGGTATTATAAATAGGTATTGAATGAAATGTCAGGTTCCTCCAAGATCTGTCAGAAGCTTAATAACTGCTAGTTTTTTATGTATTTTTCCAGAGACTTTTTAGACATATACAAAGCTAGCTTCTCTCTTAACTCTTTTTATATTACTAATATGGTCCCGTACCTTGCTTTCTGTTTTTTCTTAGCAATATTATCATGAAAACTGCCAAAGCAGTACATATACATCTACAATATGTCTTTTTTTTTTTTTTTTTTTGAGTTGGAGTCTCACTCTGTCACTCAGACTGGAGTGCAGTGGCCGCTCCCGGCCACCGCAGCCTCGACCTACTGGGCTCCGGCCATCCTTCCGCCTCAGCCTTCCAAATAGCTGGAGCTACAGCCGCGTGCTACCACACCCGGCTAATTTTTTTGATTTATTGTAGAGATGAGGTCTCACCAAGTTGCTCAGGCAGGTCTCGAACCCGCAGGCTCAGGCAGTCCACTCACCTCGGCTTCCCAAAGTGCGGGATTACAGGCTGAGCCACCGAGCCTGGCCTACAGTATGTCTTAGCAACTGCAAAATGTTAGCTTATGGTGATAATATTTACAGTTACATTTTTAGGTTCTTTCCAACCTTTTACTTCTATAAATAAAACTTCATGAAGAGCCTGGTACATACATGTCTTTGAGTATGCATGCAAGAACATCTGAAAGATAAATCCCTAAATGTGGAATTGTTGGGTGAATAGGTAAGTGCATGTATGATTTTGCTGAGTTACTCTCATGGAGGCTGATAATTCAACTAATGACAGTTTCACAATGTGTAAGACTGATTTCTCCCCCTACCCCTAAGTGGAAAGTTTTTGTGGATTTTTTTTTGAGAGGTTGCTTTTGGGTTATACTTAGAAAGGCCTTCCCCATTTTGACATTATTTTAAAAATTCTTTGACATCTTTTAATATTTTCATAATTTTGTTTTTTATATTTAAATCTTTGACACAGTTGGGATATATCTCAATTTTTTTCTCAACTGGCTACCTAATTGTCCCAATATCATTACTGAATAATCCATCTTTCTCTTACTAATGGGAAATGTCAGCTTTATGATATACTAGATTCCTATATTAACTTGGGCTGTTCTTCAACTTTCTTGTATCCACCAGGATAGGCTGTGGTTTGTCATGTTAACAAACAATTTCAAAATCTTAGAGGCTTATAACAGCAAGTATATTCCTTCCTTTTGGTACATGTCAGTCAAGAGTTGGCTGAGGGAACTGCTCATCTTCTCACTTAGGAACTTAGGCTACTGGAGCTGCTGGCATCTTGAACTTTGCTAGCTGTCCTGGCTAAGGGAAAGAGAAACCTGAAGAGTCTTACACCATTAATAAAATGTTCAACCTTTATGTGACATAAATCAGTTCTCTGCACAACTCACGGACAAGTATTGGTCACATGACCCCACCCACAACAAGGGGGACAGGAAATACAATCATACATGTGAACGGAAGATGGAAAACTGAAAATATTTGGCAAACAGCAACTATGAATATCATTATCTCTATTCTGTCCCATTAATCTGTTGATTTGTATGTCAGTAACACAGGTATTTCTTTTTTGGAATAGTTCTGGGCATTCTTTCAATTTCATTTTTCTTTTTAAATTAGAATTAGCTTCTCCAACCACTCTTGAAAAAGACAAACCTTGTCAGTATTTTTTGTATTGTATCTGCATTGAATTTATAGTTTTAAGGAAAAGTTACATCTTTATAATATTTAGTCTTCACAACCAAGAAGAGGACATATCTTTTTAGTTATTCACATCTTCTTTTGTGTCTTTCATATTTTAATATTGATTGCATATATTTACTAGTAAGTATTCTTTTTTGTTGTTCTTTTAATGATTTTTTAATTTTACTATTATTTTTAATAAAATGATCATTTTAATTCCTTCTTTTTAGTCAGGTTGGTTTTCTTGAAGGATTAGAAAAGATACAACCATTTTTCAAATAACATATCTGTTACCCAATCAAAATATTTTTCAAGGCCAGGCTCGGTGGCTCAGCGGCTCAGCCTGTAAATCCAGCACTTTGGGAGGCCAAGGCGAGTGAACTGCCTGAGCTTGGGGGTTCGAGACCCACCTGGGCAACTTGGCAAGACCTCGTCTCTACAGTAAATCAAAAATTAGCCGGGCATGGTAGCGAGCACCTGTAGTTCCGGCTACTTGGAAGGCTGAGGCAGAAGGATCGCTGGAGCCCAGGAGGTCGAGGCTGTGGTGGCCGGGAGCGTGCCACTGCACTCCAGTCTGGGCTACAGAGTGAGACTCCAACTCACTCTGAAAAAAAAAAATTTTTTTTTTTCAGAAAGTTTCACACGGAAGATTATTTTCATGTCCCATCTCTATATTAAGTCTTGTGGGTATGCGTAAGTTGATTAACGTTACACCAACTGTTTATTCCAGCAACTAGAAACTTACCAGATTTTAAGAATTATATTTGTTTTGTGCTCTGCAGACATCTTTTATGCCCACCTGAATAAGAAACAGGAGTTGATAAGTCATTAATGTAGACTGATTTGGCCCCAAGTAGAGGGTCACTGGCCCATTCATCAAGCTTGAGAGACATGACATTCACAGGTGATTATAGTTTTGAGTGCCACAGATACTGCTTTCCTGTTGCATTTTTATTTTCTTCATTGTAAGAAAAACATGTTTTGTTGGGAACAAGATTAGTTTTTTTCTAAAATTAAGCAGGTGTTGTGTTACATCTGGAGTTTATTTCATGTTGAGATGGGAACTGCTTATTGCTTCCTATTTCTTTTCACTGCCTTTGTGTTATTATGATGTAAAGTTCAACCTGAGAGTATTTTCCTCCTTTATAACTTGTCTTCCATTTCATTCTCCGTCTATCTCAATATTATTCTGTGTTCTTTTTCCCACAGCTCATACTCTTAAAAGTTGTTAATTGAAAACTGTGATAGAAGTCAGTAGTTAAATGTTGATAAGCAAGTTTTTTTTAATAAAATTGTAGTGCATGAACAGTCATGCCTGGGATAGAGAAGACAGAAGGGAATATAAGTCCTGCTGAATCCCAGAGACATTAAAACAAAAAAGAGGCAATATGAGACATCAAATTTGAATTCTTCATCATCAAAGTGAAATCTCATAAAGATCTAATAGAATGATTTAAATTGAAAATAGAACCTTCATCATTGTATAAAAATGGAGAAAAGGTCTTTATGGCACTGACACAGAGGATAATTGCTGGAAATATGGCAGAGTAAAAATAGACCCAACAAAATAACAAACATCTGAAATTTTAAAGTGTTCAAGTAGACAAACTTCAATTGCAAATTAAAGATAGCACCTTAGGCTTGATTTTAGAACTCTGGCAACAGCAGCAAAGAGAAAAGCTGTGCACAAACCCAGATATAATAATGGTAGCAGAAGAAATGGAAACAAAAACTGCAGAAGGATTGGGATTGTTAATAATGGGACTGGAAAGGATTAAAGACACAAAGTCTTTAAAAGGAACTCGCCAGGTGTAGTGGCATGCACCTGTAGTGCCAGCTACTCAGGAGACTGAGTCAGGGGGAATCTCTTGAGCCTAGCAGTTCAATCAAGTTCAGCCTTGGCAACATAGCAAAGCCCTGTTTCAAATGAATGAATGAGTGGAACAAGTTAGAAATAAATGGAAAAAAACCTGAAGACGTGTGATAAAATGTATAAAAAAAATCACAGTATCCTTTAATGAAAAAAAATAGAATCAAAATAATGGGATGGTCAGTAAAATTAAGGCTAAATGAAAAGATCCAGATTAAAATACAGGTGGGTTAGACAGATAAGTTATAGCAATTCCAATAGGCCTATTTCTTTGTTCCCCCAACTCCTGTAAATAATGGGAATAAGTACAAAAAGGAGGAAACCTTAGTAAAGGCAATATTGAAGAAGTTATTATATAGAAAAAGTAGGTCTTTGCCTACAGATTGAAAGTTTCTGGAATTACTGATTTTCCAGATTTGGCACTTAAAGACAGACTACCCAGATACCTGTTTAACAGTTTCTTACTATCAGAAAGACGTCCTCCATTGTGTACTGAGATTTGAGGGGGGAAAAAAAGCTGGAAAGAAGGAAGAACTATCCTCTGAAGAATAAAAGTTAAGAATGACATCAGACTTTAAACTCAAATAATAGAGAAGATATACTCTTAGAGAAGTATTTACAGAATGCTAGCCAACTATCTTGCCTAGTGTTCTGCCTTTTGAAGATAAAAAATTTTTGAACCCTGATCTCTTTTTCCTTCATAGAACCCTGACACCTATTTCAGATACTCAAGTACCAGAGAAGATTATAAAAGACTGGGGATGCAGAGGGCAACCTTTGAAATATAAGTGGTAGAGGCCGGACTTGGTGGCTCAGCCTATAATCCCAGCACTTTGGGAGGCCGAGGCTAGTGAATTGCCTGAGCCCATGGGTTCGAGACCAGCCTGGGCAACTTGGCGAGATCTCATCTTTACAATAAATAAAAAAAAAGTGGTCCAGTGTGGTAGCATACACCTGTAGTTCTAGCTATTTGGAAGGCTGAGGTGGAAGGATTGCCGGAGCCCAGCAGACTGAGGCTGGGGTGGCCGTGAGTGTGCCACTGCACTCTAGCTTGGGCGACAGAGTGAGATGTCAACTCAAAAAAAAAGGAAAGAAATATAAGTGGTAGAGACTGGAGCACCTGAAGGAAGTAAGGCAGTGGTATCCTCCTGGAGTGCCAGCTTAAGTGCTTAGGCTCAAAACCTCTCAGTGCAGTATCTCCACCTGAGGTGCTGTACTGTGAAGTTTGGGCCTCAAACATCCAGACGTGCAGCCTTGCCTTTATTCAGGGATGACCAGGTCCCAGGAGAATCTTGCTAGCCAAAGCTCACAAGACTGCCAATTTATGGATTTATCATGAAAAATAGAATTTTTAGGCAAACTTAAACGTTGACTATGGCTAGGCGCAGGGGCTCAAGCCTGTAATCCCAGCACTTTGGGAGGTGGAGGCGAGAGGATTGCCTGAGCTCAGGGGTTCGAGACCAGCCTGGGCAGCTTGGGGAGACCTCATCTCTACAATAAATAAAAAAATTAGCCGGACGTGGTGGCACTCACCTGTAGTTTCAGCTCCTTGGAAGGCTGAGGTGGAAGGATTGCCTGAGCCCAGCAGGTCAAGGCTGCGGTGGCCATGAGTGTGCCACTGTACTCCAACCCGGGCGACAGAGTGAGACTCTAACTCACACACACACACAAACACACAAAAACGTTGACTATGTGTTTCACACTCTTTCCCTTAGGTAAGTCACATGGGAGAAACAATTCAAATCAGTGTATAACTTTGGTGAGTTTACAGTTAGAATAAAATAATGTAAGTGGTTTTAAGGAAGTATTTCTTCTCTGGTATGGGGATCTGGAAGACCTAAGTGTTTAATGTTCTGGATATAGCAGAAAATATATGTCTAATTCTGTGCAAATAATCTATACTTCTATATACACAGACTTCTCCTTTTATTTATTTATTTAGACTTGCCAGTGTCCCAGCATTTAATGGAATTTGTTAACACATTATCTCATGAAATGCACACTAGAGTTCTGTGCAGATAACATTAGTATTTTGGCATTGCCATATATTATATATTTTCGACATTATTACTATTTTGTGAAGGCTGACAGAGGTTAAGTGGAACACACAGCCAAGTTGAGGGATGGAGCTGGGAATCTCCCTAGACTTCTCCCTATGCTTCCCAGACTCTCCCTTTCTTTACCATGTCCCAAAGGGACCCCAGATCACAGGCCTGAACCAGTGAGCTCCAGAACCCTCTTTTTTTAACCCCACAGTATCCTGAGATATCTACAGTGTAGTTGAAGCAATTGGTGAGTCTTTTTTTCAAATATGACTCTTATCCAAGCAGGATAAAAATAACAATTGATAAGAGGAGGAAGGAAGAAACATTGATGAATGTAGAATACTCTTACCATCCTTCTCAACCATGACCTTCGTAGGTGTTACAGACTTCTTTTAAATCCATTTGTACTCTTGTCTCTACCATCTTTGTATGTATAGATGCAGACAAATATTGGTCAAATACATGAGTGACTTTTTTTTACTTCTAAATTTTATAATTTGAAGTAATTCTTTTTTTTTTTTTTTTTCAGGTTTTAAAACTTTATTTGCATATTAAAAAAATTGTGCATTCCAATAATTAAAATCATTTGAACAAAAAAATGGCACTCTGATTAAACTGCATTTTACAGCCTGCAGGACACCTTGGGCCAG
>CAUYQG010198435.1:0-15929 GCA_963574415.1 Tarsius wallacei | reverse complement strand
CCTAGTAGCTGGAACTACAGGCGCGCGCTACCACGCCTGGCTGATTTTTTGATTTATTGTAGAGATGAGGTCTCGCTTGCCCAGGCGGGTCTCGAACCCGTGGGCTCAGGCAATCCACTCACCTCAGCCTCCCAAAGGCGTAGGATTACAGGCTGAGCCACCGAGCCCGGCTTCTAACTTCTTTATAACCTAACAATGCCAGTTCGCTAAGATGGGAGGGAGGCTGAGTCACATACTTCGGTGCACTTCCCATAGCCTCCAGCGCTAGTTTTGAGCTAAAGGAACTTAATAACTGACCCCTTAGGCAAACATTCAGCTTAGATTTCTCAGATCCTTTCTCCCTTCAGCACGTCCTTCTGCAGCTGGAAGCAAGCCTTTCACTGCCCTCAGCACATGATTGAGGGCCTAGGGAAGGTGCCTGGATAAAGTCACTGGCACTTCTTACCAGAAAGGGACCAAAGCTTACCATGCCCAGCCCTGTGCTGTCTCACAGTGGTACTGGAGTTTGAATCCCACCCCCTCAGCTTCTCTCATGCCAGGTACCAGTAACCCCCCAGAGCATTCCTTGTTTGTCTTGGGATTGTTGCTCCTTCTGTCTGGAACACTCCTCACCTCCTCTTCTCCTACTCTTTATGTAGCTGGTTCCCTTTCATTGCTCGGGTCTCTACTTGCAGGACACCTCCTCAGGCAGCTTTCCCTGAACTCTCTCAACTAAGCAGGTCTCCTGCATCATGCTCTGTCGTTGTCTCTCTGTCCTTCTTCAGAGTGCTGATCACAATTTAGAATGCCATACAGACAATATCTTTGGAAATTAAAATACGCAAAATTTCCCCCCTGCATTTGTCCCCCTCTGCCTTCCCTAGTACCTAGCAGCCACCTCAGGTGAGGAGGGGCTGATGTCACTTCCTGATGGAAGAAGAAATGACACTGAGAAAATCCATTCCACAAAGGTGGAACAAATGGGAAACCTGCCCTTTCCTGCCTTGGTGGAAGGAAGGAAGAAAGAAGATAACAAGAAGACCAAAGGTTAGATGCCAGGCCCCGATGCCCCCATGCGGAGGACAAGCCTTGAAGGGAATTGGGGGACGATGCAAATCTATCGGGATAAGACCTGTATAAACTTTGTGAGGTGTAGTAACTCTGGAGCTACAAGTGTTGATGACCAGAAAGATGACAGATGCAGATCTAAGGCAGCGTTCCTCCCTCTACACATCTGACCAATGGCTTGCAGGGGATGTGCCCCAGGAAGGAACTTAGAGCTTCTGAGAGGTGCAGAGACTAGCAGAGACCTGTGATCAGGCCAAGGAGTGACTTTATAACAAGAGGCAAATGGCTGGGACAATGGATTTCAGGGGCAGGTGATTTTCCATGACCCCAAAGAGCTAGAGGGACCAGTTATATCTCAGTAGTCAGAGACCAGACCAGCCACTCCACAATAGAAACCAGAAAGAACTCAGAGAGCCCATGTGGATCAAAGGTCTTCTGCCACCACAAGGCCTCATAAGCTGTCTCCCCATGTACCCAAATACCAACTGCAAGAGGAGCAGGAGGGGGAAAATAAATTGGAAAGACTGATTATTTGCCCAAAAGTGATAGAGTCACCCTAAACAGAATGTTTAAACCAGAGATTAGAATGCTGTAATTAGCAAATAAAATAAGTAAAAGAAAAAAAAGTAGAACAGAAAGCAGCCTGCCTGGTGTGGAAGATAAGGGGCTGGGGTGAAGGCTCTATCACTTCTCACTAAGTGAACCACAAGAGGACTATGATGCATACCCTGGAGGAAACTGACACACATTTCCTCAACACAAGAGTTATCTCCTGAAACTGTTACATAACCTTTGCTTCAAGTGCAATCGAGATACTTACTGTTTTCCTCCAAAGAATTGCACGGTATTGAGGGACACGCTGATTGTTTTGGTCAGAAAGGGTCACAGACAAGAAGAAGGGGCTCTTCTCTGCATCGTTTCCAATGTAATTCTGATGGACTAGAAAAGAAACAGGTTTAGAACAGTGAGAATGCAACTGGTCCTGCCAGTCACAGATGGTAGTGGACACTGCAGGTGTTGTCCAGCCCTTCCTACATGCTCAAAGAACAATAAGCCCAAGGACAGCTCAAACGGAACCTGATCACTCCCCTTCCCCTTGCCAGACAGGAGGAGAAATCTGCCATGGGGTTTCTGGAAAGACTTACAGTCTCCTAACTATGGCATTCTTCATCCTCTGGACATGGTAGTGTCTAGAAGTGATGCCTGGAATTGCTGCAACCATCTTGTAACCCTGAGGAGAGCCAGCCATTGCCACATCAAGGATGATGAAACAGAAAAAGGGAGAGGGCCTGGGTCTAAGTCACCAGCCCTGTAGCCTGCCCTGCCTCTGGAATTCTTGTTATATTCCTTACGTTTAAACCACTTGAGTCTGGTTTTCTGTTATTTGCAGCTGAAGACGTTCAAACTTATAGCACCATTTTTCTGTAAAGTCCTCACTGCTCTGTGCACTATGCTTGCAAGCATTTGGGAAGATGATGACTTTATTGCTGATGTATTTTTAAATAAATGCTTCTATGTCCCTCCTCTTAATAAATCATGCCTGGACAAATAAATGAACTTCTTAGAGTAACACAGAGTCAAGTTTCTTAAAAGGCATCATTTAGGTCCACTCATTCTCATTTCATAGCTCAAGTATCACATCCACAAATGAATGCATTGGTCTGAGAAGCAACTTCTCTAACTCACTTATTACTCTTCTGTTATATTTTGCCATGAACCATACTTCTGTTTTTCACCTTTCCGTATCTTTTCACTTGAGCTCTCCACTTTAAATGTACATAGCTATTAATGACTGAGCTCTTGGTTTTGTGCCAGGTACAAGGCTTAGTGTTTTCCTGCATCATCTCATTGAAACTTCTGTTCAAACCTACAAGGTAGGTGCTAGTAATACACCCACTTTACAGAAAGGGAAACTGAGTTTCAGAGAAGTGGAGAGTAACTAGTGTATGGTCCCATGATTAATAATGGCAGGACTAGGATTCAAACCTATCCTGTGGGCCCCATCAGGGCAGGGATCATGGCTGTCTTTGCTGTTGTATCCCCACTATGCTGCATATTGCCTGGCACGTAGTAGATGATAAATAAATACCTGCCACTGATGAATGTATGAATGATGCCAAAGCCTAAAATATAATGCCTTTCTAGTTCTATATTAGCTCTGGGACTCAGGGAACCAGTTCTTTCCATCATTGCCTTGGACGAAGTATTCAGAACCCATTATAGAAGTATTCAGACCCATTATGTTACCTTGTTAAGTATAAAGTCGTTTTTCTACCCTGAAGAATTGTTTTTTATCTCTCAAATAACTCATTTAGATGGTATAATCACCTTAGCTCCCCAGGGACAAAAATAATTGTCCAAAAAAAATAATGAGCAAAATTCTTAGGGCTGAGACTCCAAATTGAATCTTTTAGTCTACAGGGTTTACTACTGGCTTTGAAGTGAAATGCCCTGATGTTAGTTTCCCTAGATTGATTCGTTTCACTCATTTGGGTACCAGAAATTACACTAACACTAATTTTCATTTTGAATATCCTTTCTTACTCAACCAACCACCATAATGGCATAATTACCTTGTCCTAAAAAATACTTGAAATACCATCTGGTGTGGTATTCTGGGTTCTCTAAGTGCACATCTGTTCTTCGCCAAGTGCCTGGCAGAGCAGTTGCATTCTGTAATGGAAGAAAGTTGTGTATTAAGAGGCTTATTCAGCAAGTAAACATGAAGCTGGCAATGAACCAGAGGCCAAATAACCAGAAAAATCATTGTTAAAAGCATACACCCAAAAGCCACATGTTTTTATTAGAACACACTCAGTCTATATTTACAAAATGAAAACATCCAGAAGGTCTTTCGGGTATAGAAAAAAAAAAACACTTCAGCTGTTTTTTCTTTGTTTGTTTGTTTGTTTTATTTTGTTTTTGAGTCAGATTCCAGCCCAGGCTGGAATGCAGTAGCATGATCATGGCTCACTGCAGCCTCGACCTCCTAAGCTCAGGTGAGCCTTCCTACTCAGCCTCCAGAGTAGCTGGGATTACAGGCATACACACCATCACACTGAGCTAATTTTTTGTTGTTGTTGAGACAAGGTCTCACTATGTTGGCTAGGCTTGTCTCAAACTCCTGGTCTCAAGCAATCCTCCCACCTCAGTCTCCCAAAGTGCTCGGATTACAGGTATGAGCCACCACACTCAACCAGTTCAGCTATTTCTTTCCTTTTTTTGAGTCAGAGTCTCAATCTGTCACCCAAGCTGGAGTGCAGCCACCGCAGTCTTGACCTGCTGGACTCAGGTGATCCATCGGCCTCATCCTTCCAAGTAGCTGGAACTACAGGCACATGCCACCACACCCGGCTAATTTTTTGATTTACTGTACAGACGAGGTCTCACCAGAAATTACACTAACACTAATTTTCATTTTGAATATCCTTTCTTACTCAACCAACCACCATAATGGCATAATTACCTTGTCCTAAAAAATACTTGAAATGCCATCTGGTGTGGTATTCTGGGTTCTCTAAGTGCACATCTGTTGCCCAGTTCAGCTATTTCTAACATGAGTATAAAGTTGCCCAGTTCAGCTATTTCTAACATGAGTATAAAGTACTCCTTTCTGGTCTGAAGCTTCCACAATATGTGGGAGTTGGTGCCCCCTAGAGGCACTCCTCTTTGTTACCCTGTAACACACAATTCACCTAGAATACTTCTGTAGCATCTTACTCAATTTCATCGTTTTGTAGAATTTTAGAAATTTATTATAAATATTATTCAATTAATGTAAAATATGGATTAATATAATGAATAATCTGAATCATGTAACCAAAAATAATCATTATTAATTTTTTGGTATGGTTTAAAAAAATTTTTTCCCTATGCATATACATATGTATTTTTCTTAACAAAATGGAATCATAATGAATACACAATGCTGTGGCTTGCTTTTTCACTTAATAATATTTTTACATATCAATAAATACACTTCAATAATGTTCACTTTTTAAGTTGGGGTTTCACTCTGTCACATGATCATAGCTCACCACAGCCTCAACCTCCTGGATTCAGGCGATCCTCTCACCTCAGCTTCCTGAGTAGCCTGGGACTAGGCGTGCACCACCATGCTCAGCAAATATTTTGTAGAGATGAAGTCTCACTATGTTGCCTAGGCTGGCAATCATGTTATTCTTAATGGCTCTATTCTATTTTATTATACAGACATAACTAGTAATACTAGATAATTAAGATGCTTCTAGTGCCAGGCACGGTGGCTCACACCTATAATCCCAGCACTTTGGGAAGCCAAGATGAGAGGATTGCTTGAGCCCAGGGGTTCAAGACAAGCCTGGACAAGTTGGCGAAACCTCGTCTCTACAATAAATCAAAAAATTAGCCAGGCTTGGAGGCGCAAGCCTGTAGTTCCAGCTACTTGGAAGGCTGAGGCAGAAGGAACATCTGAGTCCAGCAGATCGAGGCTGCAGTGGTTGTGAGCATGCCACTGCCCTCTAGCCTGGGCGACAAGAGTGAGGCTCCAACTCAAAAAAAAGAAAAGATGCTTCTAATTTTTGTTATTATAAAGTTGTGATGAACATCATCTAATTCCATGTTTGTATACTTAACTTGTTCAATTATTTCCTTAGGATAAACTTAGAATTTGAATTGCTTTGCCAAAGGTCTGTACATTATCAAAGATATGTAATACAACGCCAACCTGGCATCTAGGAAGATTGGTACAAAATTATAGTACTACCAACAATGGTTGAAGGTGCCATCTTCTCTATACCCTTGACTTTTCCTTTTTACAATTTAATGGCAAACGTAATCTAATGTTGCTTTATTTGTTTCTTTGTATGTGTTGATTGAAAGTTTTCTTTATATTTTGTATTGGTCATTCACAATTATTTTGTAGGTTATGTTTTTATGTCCTTTGTCAGTTATCTGATTATTATATTCTTTTTCTTAATGATTTATGACATCTTTGAAATAGATTGCAAATAATTTCTTATAATTAATTTTTTGCTTTTATGCTTGTCTTATGGTATTTTTGGCCACATAGATGTTTCAAAATGTTTAAGTAAGAAAATTTTTCATTTTTCCCCCTTTATGGCTTCTGCCTAACTAGTATCATCATATAAAAAGCCTTATCCAACCCAGTATTAATGAAAGTATTTACTTCTATATTCTTCTAGATGGTCTGTGGTTTCATTTTTATACTTCACTCTATACCTAGTATTTATTTTGATGTACACTGTGAGGTAAGGATCAATTTTCCTCAAATAATTTATCAGTTAACTCCATTCCAATTATTGAACATTCCGTCATTCAAGCCTTACAAGCTATTAAGTACTTTTATAGTGAATGTCTGAATCTTGCCCAGCCTGGGCTGAGACTGTGTTAGATGTTAGTTTTCCTGATGTCACTCTATTGCCTCATGTATAAGACAGACTACTGGAACATACTGTCCGATTCTGACATGTTTCCAGCAACTTACTAGATGTTATGGTCAGTTTCTTCATCATGTTGACGATGTTTCCTTCAATTTTGAGTATACAAAAAGGATTTTCTCAGGAATGAAAATTAAATTTTATCAAAAATATTTTTGGGGGCATCTACTGAGAAAACAGGTTAAACAGGGCAGAATCATAGAATGTAAGGTAATGGATTACCGTACAATAATAGCTCTTCTGATGTTGACTGGTTCTTATATTTCTGGAATGCACCCTATTAAGTCATGGTATATTATTCTTTTAATATACTGCTGGACTTTTAAAAATGATTTATGTATCATATTTGTTCGTGAGATGGATCTATAGGCTTCTTTCCTGCGTGTATTTCTGTCATGCTTTCAGGGTTATGTTACCTTATAAAATGAAATAGGATGCTTTCTGTGTCTGTCACTGCTCTGGAAATACTGACACTCATTGAGAGAGCTCTAAATGCAAAGTATTAGGCTAAGCACTTTATATGCATTATCTCCAGAATCACCACCAACTATTTTATGAGAGAGATTCCATTTTATCCTCCTACTTTCAGACGAGAAAATTGAGACTTAGAGATTTTAAGTATGTTGCCTTGTTTGCAGAGATAATAAGTAGTGGAGCTGGAACAGAAACCAATTCTAATTTCAGAGGGATTTTCTTTCTTTTTTTTTTAATCTTAACCATTACATCATTTTCTATGTCCTTTTTTATGTCCTGCTTTTTTAACCTATTAAGGAGTAAAAACATAGGTTACAGTTTTAGTATTATTGTGCTTTTACAGGATTTTCTTGAATTTTTAAAAACTAGCTATTGTTACATGCATAATTTTTTATCTAGAAATAATTTTTAGCTTACATAAAAGCTGCAAGAATAAGAGCAGCACAAAGAGCATCTGTTTCCACTTTACCAGATTCATCTACTGTTAACACTTTACCCCAGTAGCTCATTTGTTCACTTCCCCTTCACACACACACACACACACGATTTTTTTCTGAACCACTTAGGACCCAAATGCATAAATAATAATAGCCCCTTATTCCTAAATACTTCAATGTGTATTCCTCAAGGACAGGAATATGTACTTATATAACCACAACACAACTTCTGTAAATTTAACATTGATACAATACTTTACCATTAGTATTCCGATTTTGTCAATTGTCTCAACAATGTCATTTAAAGCATTTTTGCCCTTCATTATGAAATCATTTTCTTTCATGTTTATTTATATTTCCTTAATCTTGAATATTTCCAGACTCTGGCTTTATGACATTGACATTTTTGAAGAATGCAGCATCCCCCCCTCCTCATTTTTTAAAATAAAGTATTCCTCATTTGAGGTTTTTCTGATATTTCCCCAATTAGAGCATGCAGACCTGGTTGGAATACTACAAGTCAGGCTTGTGCTTCTCAGTTTATTGTATTTCAAGATACCCATCCATTCCTCATTGGTGACATTAATATAATCCCCTCATCAAGATGTTGCTTCTTAGTTTTGACCTTTTAGTATGACCCCTGAGGAGCATACTGGATTTTGTTCCATGTAGAAATTCTGAATGATTCATTATCAACAGCTATTCACTTTATAGCCAAACTAGCCGTACTCCTGGTTTCCACTATACTACTGGGCAGGATGCAGCTGTGGCATGACCCAGGAGTCCGCCAGTCAGCCTCTGGCATCAGCTGACCAGACACAGGGTATCCAGCCAGTGAGGCTGGTTTCAGCTAGTCACATTCCACAGCGGTTGGTGTCCTGGTCCCAGAGGCCTGGGTCCTAGAACACTTCAGCAGAGCCTGGAGAGGAAACTCTTATGTCATCAGGGCATTTAAATCTCTGGAGACTCCAAGATTTGCATGGATGTCACAGAGAAGCTTCTTTCAGGTGACAGTACCAAATCTTAGTTCCATGCTTCTCAAATTTGTTAAAATGTACACATCTGGGCCCATTGTAGTCGTCCCTTTCAGGATTTCTGTGGGTGGGGCACCGGAATCTATGTTTTACAGGCGGTTCTGATAAATACTGAAATGTGAGAAACAATGCTCTATAGTGGCCCTAAAAGAATCCAGGGCGGGAGAAGGGAGCATGAACTTGAATGGGATAAAATAAATACATCTTTATTTTCCCTAACTTCTCACCAAAATTGAGAGCTTCATTCCACTATGAATATATGCACCCCCCCAAAAAAAAACCTAAAGTAGAATGAACAATCCTCAATCCCAGTAACCATGTCTCCCTCCACAAAAAAAAAAATCACAGATATTTTCTGAACTCATTATAGTGACTGCAGATATCTCAAAATACTGTTTACACTTTTCACCATTCAAACTTATAGTAGTTAGGAGACCTGCTTCTGGATTAATGTATTTTAAAAGCATATATATTACTATATCATAAACTAGGTTTCAAATATCATTTTGATAACTATTTGTTTTCCTTTGTAATCCTATGTATTTTATGCATTTATTTGAGAAGGGGTCTACATGCTTCACCAGATAGCTAAGGGGGTCCAGAGGCACAGCAAATGATCTGTGCACTCTAGACTTCAGAAGCATTTGCTCTGCCTGTCTTCCTCCCCGTGACCTGATACTGCCAACTGCAGAATGGAATCACAGGGAGAGGCAAGGTCCAGCTCAGCATCTCAGAAGGAGAGACAGAACCCTGGGCAGTGGCATGCCGGGTACCAACTGTCAAGTTAGAGTCTTTTTTAATGATTAAAAAGTTACCTATTTAACTGTCATCTTCGCTGAATACTTAACTGAAACAGGAAAAAAATCAACACCAAAAGAAGTTGTGAATCTCGCAGAGCAAAACACTCCCTATCCCTTGTTAAAAACACATAGGATGAGGTGCAAAGACAAGAATACACACAGAAACTGGCAAAAACAATGGAGACTAAGCAAAAACAACAACAAAACCCAAGCCCTCTGCCCAGGACCCCAAAAGAATAACTCTGAAAATGCACTCCAATTTCTGATGATGTGTAGTACTAGTGGGCAGTAAAGGGCACAAAGAAGTGTACAGCCAAATGAATTTTTTACCTGTATACCCCCTCATAATCACTACCTGGATTGAGATAGAAAATATTTTCCGCACCCCAGAAGGGCTCCTTGTCCACTGCCCCAGCCATTACATAATCACACCCGCAAAGGGAACCACCATCCTGACCTCTATCATCACAGATTAGTTTTACCTGCTCTTGGACTTCACAGAAATGAAATAATATCATGTGTATTAATTTGAGTCAGGCTTTTTTTCCGTCAACATTCTGTCTGTGGCATTCATTCATGTCACTAGTGTAGCAATGGTTCATTCTTTTCCATGGCCATGTAGTAGTCCACTAGAAAAATACCATAATTTATGTATTCATTCTTCAGCTGACGGACATGTATACTGTTTCTGGTTTGGGGCTATTAAGAATTAAGTCAGCCAGGCTCAGTGGCTCAGCCTGTAATCCCAGCACTTTGGGAGGCTGAGGCTAGTGGACTGTCTGAGTCTGCAGGTTCAAGACCAGCCCGGGCAACTTGGTGAGACCTCGTCTCTATAATAAATCAAAAATTAGCCAGGCATGGCAGTGCACACCTGTAGTTCCAGCTACTTGGAAGGCTGAGCAGAAGGATCGATGGAGCCTAGCAGGTCGAAGCTGGGGTGGCCGTGAGTGTGCCACTGCACTTCAGCCAGGGCAACAGAGTGAGACTCCAACTCACAAAAAAAAAAAAAAAAAAGAAATAAAGTCACTGTAACCATTCTTGTGTCTGTCCTCTGGTGAATACAAGCACTCACTTCTGTTGGGTATACATCCTGGTACACAGAAGATGTATACATTCAGTTTTAGTCGACACGGCCAAACAGTTTTCCAAAGAGGATATACCAATTTACAGTCCTTTTAGCAATATATATGAGCATTCTAGTTGTTTCACATCCTCTGACCAAACTCTCAGCATTTCAGTCCTTTTAATTTCAGCAGTTCTGGAGTGGGTGTAGTAGTAGTTAGTGTTTTAATTTGCAATGAATCCTAACCATTTTAAGTGTAACCTCTTTTTAAAAGGATTTCAGAGATATACAAACCCTGTCTACAGCAGTTTAAGGTGACAATGAAACAGAAACATATAATTTATAAGGGAACCCAAAAAACCCGGAATTACTTTTTGGAAGGCAGGCCCTTTGTAGTATAGTTTTCTCCCACTAGGTAAGTGTTCTAGGAACCCATCTGCATCAGTGTACCAGCTAGCGTTGTTGTGAGAGGCTATGCTCAGCTTCAATAAATGTTGTTGTTTTTTTGGAGATTCTTTCAACGTGTTTGCCCATTTTATGATTGATGAGTTACAAGTGTACCTGCCCACACCTCACTGAGTGGTCAGCAGTTTTTAACCAAAAACAGCATGACCTCCATGCCCCACCCTCCCTATTCACCTGATCTCACCCCAAGCGACTTTTTTTTGTTTGTTTTCCTGGGTGAAAAAAGTTATCAAAGGGAAACATTCTGCCGATATAGAAGAGGTGAAATTTTTAAATGGCAGAAGCACTAAAAGGCATCAAAACTGATGAGTTCAAAATTGTTTTGAGCAGTGGAAAATGTGTCTCGATAGGTGTATTTCATCAAATGGAGAGTACTTTTGAGGTAACTTAAGTTTAAACATATAAGAATAAATACACAATTTTTTATAAATAAGTTTTGTTTTTGGGGGGGTCCCCCCTCATATTTGACAGCAACAAGCAAGTTAGGAAGAAACATGCTGACGAGTACATTTTCCAGGAAACTGAAGTTTAACATTGCAAACACCCACACTTATTTTATGCTCTTTTAGGTAAACATTTGCTACAGGGTACGATACAGCATAATGAATTCAAATTATTCCATGCTGCAGATATGTCTGTACATGGCCACAGAGTGGAGGTGAGTCCTGAGATAAAGGAATCTGGAATAATTTCTGCACCGAATTCTAAAGTCCACAAAAGCTTATTACCTTCATTGTTTGTTTGCTTGTTTGTTTCCCTCCTCCCCCCACCCCAGATACACTTGTAAGATGTGAGGGAGAAAGACTGAATTTGATCAGAATATTTTGAGGAGCATTTAATCAAAATCCATATATGGTATCCTGATTCTTGTGTCTGTTCTCTGATGAATACAAGCACTCACTTCTGTTGGGTATACATCCTGGTACACAGAAGATGACTTTAAGCAGGGAATCCACACAATACAAACAGCCTACAAATAGTGTCCATAGTTTTAAAACAATACTTGTGATTTTTCAACTGAAGTATTTAATTAAAAAAAAGAATTCATGTAGTTGTTAAAAAGAACAAAGTGCATCTATATGTACTGACATAGAAATATTTCCAAGACAGTTTCTTTAGTGATAAAAAAAAGTTCTAGTGTAGTATCTACATTACTGTCCCATTTGTGAAAACAAATTATGTATATGTTTATGTATGTGTCTCTCTCCCAGGGAGTTCAATAAATAAATGAATGCATTTAAACTGCTTCTCCTTCAGTTCCTGAGTTAAATTGCTGAGATAACACTGGCAGTAGGGAAGACGGATTCTTAAAAAAAGAAAAAAGAAAAAACTAAACATTTTAAAATTACATATGTAAACATAAAACCACACAAAAGTCAAAATCCTTTTCTCTCCCTCATCCTCCATACTCCAACCCACTTCTTTTCCCTCTAATAACCATGCTACCAGATTGATGTGGATAATCCCAGATTTTTCTATGCATTTACAAAGATTTGTTTACTTTATGCATACCTATACATACATCACACATTCACATACATTTATACATATAAAAATATATATGCACATACATAGACATATACATAATTGTTTTCATAAATGAGGTAGTAGTATAGATATTGCACTAAAACTTTTTTATCACTAAAGAAACTATCTTGGGAATATTTCTATGTCAGTACATAGAGATCCACTTTGATCTTTTTAACAACTACATGGATTCTTTTTTTTAATTAAACCCTTCAGTTGAATATAGACTTGTAAATATGTAAACAGTATTGAAGGGTATAAAGGGGAAAGGTAACTTCTTTCCTAACTTCCCATTTCCATTCTCCAGCATCAATTATTATTAAATTCTTCTATATCCCTTCAAAATTTTTTTTTGCATCTTGACAAACATGTTTTGTTGTTGCTGTTTCTAAGAAAAATAGGATATTACACAGATCATTCTGGAACTTGCTTTTATGTCTAACATTGTATCTTAAACACTTTTCTGTGGTAGGACAAATGCCTCTACCCCATTCCAAAAGTGACTAAGCAGTCCATTGTGCAAATGCACCACAATTTATATAGTCATTCCTCTACTGATGAAAACTGAGGTGGTTTCCATTTATTTCCCTATTTTAAGTAATGCTACAATACACATCCTAGAATAGATTGTCTGGCCAAATGGTGTACACATTTTAAATTATTGCTAATTGCCCTCCCAAAAGAGTGTACCAATTTACATATCCCCCAACAGTGTATAAGGCCTCCCCAAGCTAAGGAAGATAGATTTGTAGAAACCTGAAACATTGCCCCCTCTGTCCCACCATCTACTAATTGATACAACAAGTGAGCTGTAAGGGAGGCCCCCAGTGATCCACCCAGGGGTCACACTCATTTTAATTAATAATCTGAATGAGCACACAGATGGCAAGACAAGCACATCTGAAGGTAATATAAAGCTGCTCAGTGGGTTAGCTAATAGGACAGGTGACAGAATCAAGATGTCACAAAAAACTCTTGGCAATTAGCAATTATGGAACACACTAATGAGATTAAACTCAACGTGAACAATACAAAATGCTACACTTAGGTACAAATGACTCAAGTACAAGATGGGGACAGTCAGATGCTACAAAGTAGGATTCATTTCCCTTTTGCCCATTAGGAAACTGAGCCTTCGAGACGGTGAATGAGAAACTGATAAGTGGTAGAGCTGAGGTTTTAACCCAGGTTTGTTGGACTCCCAAATTGTCTCTACTACAGCAGGATGCTGCCCCCACAGCTAAACAAAAGCACACGTGAAAAAGACCAGGCGTGATGAAGACAGCATATTGTGAGTTCATAATGAATCATCAGGCTCCATAAAAAGAGGAAGAGTGTCTTCAGCAAGGAAAGTGATGAGCCTGCTCCACTCAGTGGCTGTGTGGAGTATGCCCAGAGTCCTGTGTTCTCTTCTGAGCACTTCAGTTTAAAGGGCCCATTAATGACCTTGCATGTGTCCAAGGAACAGCAGTGAGGGTCACAATGACGGAACTGATTCTGTGTCTTGGGAGGAAAACAACAGATGTCATGCTGAAAAAGGCTCAGACACTATGAGGCTATGGAGAACATAAATAGAAACTCTGAGTAGAAAACATAGACAAATGAATACAAAAACCATTCTAGCAATTAGAGATTCTGGAAAATGAAACTTACTGCTTTAGGGGTGTAGTATAACAGGAAATACATATTTGGTCTTTGTCCTTGGCTCTTGGCACAGAGCTCCTAAAACCCTTGGAATTTCCTAAGTTGACAGAAAGTCCAAGTTTGATTAGAAGCTTGGAACTTTCAGCCCCATCCCCCAACCTCCAGGGAGAAGAGAGGGTCTGCAGATTGAGTCAGTCATCAGTGGCCAATGATTTGGTCAGTCATGCCTACCTGACGAAACCTCTGTAAAACCCTGAAATGATGGGATTCAGGGAGCTTCCAGTTTGGTGAAGACACTGAGGTTGAACATGCCTAACGAAGAAATTCTGTGCCACCCCACTTCCATGCCTTGCCCAATGCATTGCTTCCATTTGGCTGTTTCTGAGTTGCATCCTTTATAGTAAACAGATGACAGTAAGGAAAGTGCTCTCCTGAGTTCTGAGTCATTTTAGTGAGTTATGGAGGCTGAGGAGAGGGTTGTAGGAACCCCTGACTTTGTAGCCAAGTTGATCAGAAGTTTGGGTAATCTGGGGACCCAATATTTGCAAATGGCTTCTGAAGCGAGCATGGTCTTATGGAACTAAGTCATTAGACTTGTAAAGCCTGACACTAAATTCAGGTAGTTGGTATCAAAATTGAAGTGAATTATAGGACACTGAGTTGCTGTCAGAATTGTTTTGTGTCAAAAGGGAAAAAACCCTATCAAGGAGTACCAAATTTCATTTACCAGAGATATACTCAAGCAAGGACAGATCAGATGACTGCTGGCAAAGTTGTTGCAGGGACTCATGCATTGGGCAGGGGATTGACCCAGATGAACTCTAAGGCAGGAAGGCATGGTCCATTCTGACAGATGTCATTCTGCAAACTGCTCACGAAGTATACAGGATGGGGAGCAAGCATTTAGAAACTTTTACAGCATCTTGACATTCCTGAGGTATCTAAACACATGCTCAGTGAATTCATCTGAGGAAACAAGAGTCCAGATCAATCTGGGTGTTACCCAACCCCCAGTGAGTTATATAAGGCGGATGCTGCATACTAAGCATATGGAGTGGACCCTCATATAGTTCTACAACTGACCATAAATTTAAAAAGCAGGTCCTTCACCACAGATGGTCTGAGAAGTGCTGCTCAGAGACTTGGCCTCACTGAATGACCCTGGCAAGACCTTGCCTAACCACCCCATCTTAAGTAGGGCTCTTTCTGCTACTTCACATCACGCGCCCTGTTTGTTTTCTCAACAGCGGATACCCAAATTTGCACTCATCCTATGTATTTGTGTAGTTATTGACATTCTCCCTGCCAGTTTGTAAGCTCACGGGGGCAGGGACTTCAGCAGGCCTATTTACCCCGTACCCCAGCTCAGCCTGTTGGGCACTGAGAAATGATCCTGTGAACATAGGTTGAAGAGGTGAATTGTCATATTATATAAAAAGCATTCCTGATATAATTTCAAACCAGCCTCCCACTAAAAAAAAAAACAAAACTCAAAGTACTAGAAAAGTATTACAGTTATCTCCTTCGATGCACTGGAGTGCTTATCAGATAGGAGCAATTACCAACCAAAACTGAAAGGCAGGTAGGAACCCGGAAAGGTAAATTCAGCATGAAAGCCATTTTTGGCTTGAGGACATTAGCCAATCCTGGAAAAACTGAACTTGTGTTTTGGTGACAAGAGGGCAAAGAATCAAATCCCAAGACCCACTGAAGTAGGCAAGTCTAATAGAGGACCTATCCCACATTAAGCTAGAATACCAAAGGTCTACACATGCAAGGGAAGAGTGTACCAGAGAAAACCACCTTCACTACCAAAGACCACAAGGAGGCTGTCATGTTGCCAAGCAGAGCTGAGCTGGGGAGTGTGTCTGAGGTCTGAGATGTGATGACTTCAAATCAGTCTTCATATAAATCTGCAGCTTTAGTCTGCATCACCTGGGACGTTTCGGGGGGGGGGGGGGGGGGGGGGGGGGGGGGGGGGGGGGGGGGGGGGGGGGGGG